>JAGFZM010003156.1:0-10932 GCA_017657215.1 Limnothrissa miodon
TATATATATGTGTGTGAACCAGTAGAGAGGGAGGGAGGTGTGACTCACAGTAAGGCGAAAGGCTGCGGGACGGCCCCGTCTCTGAGGGGCGGTAAGCTGGTGGCACCGTGCACGATGACGCAGGCGACCACCTCACCGGGGCGGGACACGTGACTGCAAGGCAGAGAGAGGGAGCTGGCAGCAGTGCCTTTGTGGCGTGGAGATTCAATCACCTGGCACAAACACACCCAAATACACACACACACACGCACACACACACACACACACACACACACTATATCAGTAACATGGATGGTAAAAAACAAGACACGCATGTAGTTATACAGATAATTCACATGCGCGTGCACACACACACAGGCACGCACACACACACTATATCAGTATAAAAGACAAGCATATAGTTATACAGATAATGTACACACACACACTAACACACATACACACACAGACAGCAAAGCACATCTACTGTATCTCTCCCAGAGTGTATTTCTTGCTTAAAATATTTTTTTTCTTTTTTTTTCAAATTTACTTCTGTCTAGTAAAATATATAAAAATACTTTCCAGAGAACATTACGAGAAATTCCTCCTACTAAAGGGTAAGCCAGTAAGGCATTCTAAAAAAAGAGTGCTGTGCTTAAAAGTTTAAAGCATTGCTGGAATGCCCCTAAGCACGCAAAGAGCTTAAGGACAATCAGAGCCTAAACTGCTAGAGAAGAAATGCTGCAGTTTAGAGAAATGGGATGATGACTTAAAAGCAATCAACTGCCATCAGTGTCAGCTGTCTAATCACGACCAATGAAAGTCTCCGTCCGGGAGAATAACATAAAGGCCTTGGTTTAAGCACAGCCAATACATCAAGATCTATTGGTTCCTAGGCAACAGGTAATCTGTCAAACAGTGGCTGCTGCAGCTGCAGAAATGGCTTTTCACAGCGGGCACTGAAAGCTTTCATTCGGGGAAGTCAATTTAGCGAACCTTGGGACACTCAACATTGTTCGTGGCTCACGGATGATGGAGGTCTCTTTCGAGCAGAAAGAAAAGCAAGGCAGAATAATGGCCGTCGGGACAATGAGACGGCAGCCTTCACAGGAGCAAGGTCTGCAGCCATGTTCGAAATCATCAACATTCCTCTATACACACAGCCAGTCCTCCATACAAAGTCTATGTCTCCTGAAATAATGTGTGTTTTTCACCCAAGGCTGCAAGGCTTCCTAAGGCGGTGTAATTTTTTTTCCATCTTCTTACCAAGTAAGCCTATTTAAATGTGGAGGCGGTGGAGGAGGAGGATGGAGAGGCTAAAAAAGCCATCAGCTGGCTAAGGGAAGCCCGTGCACGGTGGTGACGTAGACGTGGTGCTTAACGGGACAAAGGGTCGCATTCAATCCCAACCCAACGTGAGAGGCCGCGGCAGCTGCCTGAACACCTGACCAGCCCGATCAGATGTTTAGTGAGCCGAGGGCCAGTTATGTAAAAAAGCAGAATATGAGAGGGATTAGTGCATGCTAATTAGGATCAGGCCAGGTAAGGTTACCTTTCAATTGACCCCTTCTAGTAAACTTACGATTGTGGGTTGTCAACAAATCTGAAACAATTCTTTTTGAAAATAGCTTCAGATCAATTCAGTCTACTTGTGTTTTCACTATATAGAAAAACAATACAACATTCAAAGAGTTCAATGACATTTTCATATATGTACTTGCAAATGTGAAGGCCAACAGTCACAAACATGATTAAATATCAAGACTCTTAAAAAAAATGGTATTCAGAGGAAAGATTACAGAAAAAGAATCAATATGAAACATGTTCTAACTGATTGGAGATATGAAACCGTCAAAAGAAAAACACTCAAACAAAAAACATAGTACTCTGTAACCATGAAATACACCAATATTTAACAAACATATAGCACTAGAACAACAATAACTTCAAACAACACTCAAAAAAATGATATCAAAATAATAACATAATGACTAAAAATAAATACATCTTTTTACAGTGAATTACTCTAGTTTGTTGCACAGTGCTGTCATCTCCTGATCCATTCTATTGTCAATGTGAAGTCAATGTGTCAATGTGATGTCAATGTGTTTTCTCTAAGGTGGCTTAGGCCTTCCAGAGCTTTCCACCTGACGACCAAATGTTCTCTCTTTCTCTCTCTCTCTCTCTCTCTCTCTCTCTCTCTCTCTCTCTCTCTCTCTTCTGGGACACACAAACACACACACTTGTCAATAATTCATCACTGCAGGAAGACATTTCGTAAGCAGGAGGAGACAAAGATGAAGATGGAGGAGCAGAGGAGAAACTGGGGGCTTTGGAAGTGCTGAAGGAAAAAAAGACATCTCCAAGTGGACAAAGCCATAGTGAGAAAGACTGAGAGAGAGGGAGAGCAGGAAAGCAAGACAAACAGAGAGGTAGATCCTCAAGGGGTCAGAGAGAGAGAGCAGCTAAAAAGGAAGAGAGAGAGAGAGAGAGAGAGAAAGAAAGAGTGTGAGTGAGTGAAGGAACAGTAACAAGCCAGGGTAGGTAGGTTGGAGAAGGGATGATGAGGCCAAAAGCCATGGGACACCACCACCAACTCCACTCAGCAGCACCCGCCAATCAAGCTGTCAGTGGATCAATACGGGGGAGGCACTGAAGAGGTCGGGGGGGGGGGGGGGGGGAAACAAAAACGATCCTGACTGGCCGCTACTTCACTCACCTCACCTCTCTCTCCAGTCCCTTAGCCAGACAACGCCTCCAATCAGCAAACCACATGGATGGAGATTGACTGCTATGCCTCCCATTCACTTGCAGTTCACAACTAACCAGCTCTTTTGTCTTTGGGTCAGTGGGTTGCTTGATTTGACCAGAAAGAGAAAGACTGGCTGTCCTGATTAGTCAGCACAATCTCTTAATTCAACTCTTATTGCCAATCACTGGGTCATTATGAAAGAAAACCAAAAAATGAAAGCCTCAGTGAGACAGATTGTGCCCACTCTTTACTCAGAGGAAGATAGTCGTAACTGACAGCCATCTTTCTCCCATATTTAAACTCATTTCTTTCTCCAATCTCCCATGATTGAAAAAATCCCTCCTACTAGAGAAGCAAGCGAAGCCTGTGAGTGTCCTCGTCCATCCTGCCTGCTCCTAGTGTCCAGTTATGTTAGGCATAATGGCCGCCAAGATTTTCCGATATTGGAGAATAATGGAGGAGGCGGGGACAACAGAGGGTTTTCCTATGGAGAGTCCATTATTCCCCCATATCGGCACACCTCGAAAGCCGTTACCCAGCTTATGTAGTTTTTTGATTATTTGTTAATTAATTTAATTATTTTCTATGAGTAATATATTTTTAGGTTTATTATCGTGATTGTTATTCTTATTGTTATTAACAGTACATTGTTTACAGCCGGGTTTGGTTTAATATAATGCTTTCTGGGGAAGTGGATCCACAAGGCAGCTTGCTTGAAGAGCATTTATATGGGGCAGTGATTAAACTCTTTTACCAGACCTATATCACAGGAGTCCCGTTATCGAGGAATAACGGACGCTCTGTCAGCCAATCAGAATCAGCAGTATTTAATTTCTCCAGGTGATAAATGAAGCTTGAGACTTTGTTTGACATGACACCCATCTCCCTGACTGGGTTACCCTCTAAACTGGAAGCTGCTCATGCCGCATTATAGAAAAACCTCATTCAAATGTTGGGCCCCACCCCTCCCCGGTCATCAATAACCCAGTAGCAGCCTGATTACGGCTGACGGTGTTTGCGGCGCTCAGTGTGATTGTGGCTCGGTGTGAGCTCAGGTTATTTAATGGTGCGTGGCTGTGAAAACCAGCAATAAAGCAGACAGTCCATCACGGCAGCTCCAAACCTGACAGCAATAAATGGGGGTACTGGTGTGATTTGTGAAATTCATTTCTGTTGCCCATTTATCTAGTCTGTGAGCATGATAAGGCATCTAATTGCCTAAATCCTAATTATCCGCTTAATGTTCCATTCCAGAGATTGTTTACATCATGTTACTCAATCGGCAGAATGAGTAATGAGTGGGTGATTATTGTCTGTATGAGGAAGCTCTCACAACATGGAGGACTGTGATAATTGATTGTATGTATTGTATGGGTTATTGCATGAATAAATGTATGATTTTTTTCTGAACATATGCTAGTCCAAATATGCATAAAAATCTAAAGTGCTTTTATTTTTTAGAGTTTTCCACTTAAAACACGCACTTACTGTATAAAAAGACTTAAATTACAAAAAATACCAATACAATATTAAAGGTAAAAGTGGGCCCTTGATTCCTAGTGCCTATTCCCCTCTTAAGCGCACCACAATGTGCCTGATCCAGTGTCCTGGGTGAGACGAGAGTGACTCAGAGGGGTTATGCTGGGTTGCTACAGGCTTTGCTCTCAAGCTTGCCTTCCTGTCAGTGATGGCACTCTGATCCTCGTGAAAAAAACGTGCGTACTGTAAACAGGCTCCAAAACGGCAGGATGTATTAAAGCAATTCTGCCTTTGAGATGTCAGACATAAAATCTGCACACCTCTGATTTGAAAACATAAGCCATTAGAAGGGGAAATATTTATGAATTCCTGAAAAAAAACACAACCTGCTATGTCACAGAAAGTCTATCCAAAGCCCTTTAAAAAGTACAGGCATTTTTAAAAATGTCAATTTGATGTAAGCATGGAAGGTTTTTGCCGGAAAAAAAGCCAACAAGCATGAATGCGTGCGCTTGAAGGAGAAAGGAATGCAAACATGGGTTCAGATAAGAGCCCAACATAACAGAGCACACTTCTGAACACGGCGAGGAGTCTGTGGCTTACGAAAAAACTCAGACAAACAGCCAAGGGCCCATGATGTGTGTGTGTGTGTGTGTGGGGGGGGGGGGGGGGGGGGGGGGTTCCAGAGTTCTGAAGAAAGGGAAAGAGAAGAGAAGAGAGAGACTGAAATCCCTCTGTGGGATTTAAAAAAGCATCCTTTATCAGGCTCTACCCAGGGCTCACTTTGAAAAATAATGACGCTCATTTGTAAATCTCCCTCCGCTGACTGGGAAATATCAAATGGCAGCTAATGCAACTGTGAGGGTGTCTGCTGCATAGACAGGTCTGAATTGCAAAGAGGAAATGCTCAGAGTTCACTTCTAAACAATCACCACACACACACACACAAACACACTCCCCCAAATCTCAGGATCTGACACGAGTAGTCACACTCACAGGCACAAGCTGTGAGATGATTTCAAGAAACTGTGACTTTGCTAATCTTGCTGCTAGCAGGTGGCTATGGACGCAGTGTTACCCTGATAAGACCAAAACTTTAGCATACAGTAGCTTCAGGCCAATTGGTACTTCTTAGTATCGACTGCAAACATGAGATGGTGGTGGAGGGGTGGAGGGGTTTCAAATGAGTAAAGCAGGAGCACACTAAATCACCTGTTATTTCATTTCACTGCCCACACCCACACAACCTGACTGATAAGCACAGCAAACCAAGCAGACTTCCTAAGGGGAGGCAGATGTGACCTCTCAACTTCTTGGGTGCTCAAGCTTCCCCTCAAAATCAGGTTCAGATATCTGTGTCAGATAGGAGTTATTCTTATATTCTAATTATCCCTTATTAAACTAAATTGCATTTATTACGGACACTAAAGATTTTATAGTATACCAAAGAATCATGGAATCGAGGTGTAAAAAACATAGTGAAATCATCTTAGAATATATTTATATATATATATATACACACACACATTATTTTACTTTATGGAATACAAAAAACTTTGAGGGTCAATGTCAGTTAATGCAACAGGTTGAGAAACTGATGTAACCTAAGCACATAACATATGTGTGCCAGGACATTCAAATAACGTCTTAAAACTATTTCTATTTTTGCAGAATACTACAACACATTACTGTACAGTGTACAAAAAAACCCCCACAGGATGCTGCAAGCAATATAAAGGTATCAATCTGTGGGTTTGTGTGAGTCTAGCGAGAAAGTTTTCTCTGTGCACGCGTCTGGTCTTTTTGAAATTCAGCAGGCGAAGCCGCTGACATGGTTCTCTCATTATGTGTGCAAAGTGTGAGAGGACGAACCCTCCTCCTGGGAGAAACACTTCAATGCCTCACACTCTCCGTAAACCGTAGGAACCATTTCAGCGCACACTATTATGCTAGGCCATACATGTAGCCTTTCCCTCTCTCTTGGGCCCTTAGAGACTGACAGCTTGCATGTGAAATATCCAATCTTATTATAACACACAGAGGACTGGGCTAGTCAATTGTACAAATATTGCTCTGTGCTGGTGTCTTCTTCCTAGATGGCACAAGTTTACCATATTGTATTATTTGTTTGGTCTGTTTGGACCTAGAACAGCTCCATAAAAAAAGAACCTTAATGGGACGGCCAGCTGAATTTCACTCTTTTGCTCTGAAGCACAATTTGTGTATAATCAATAATTATAACCACAACAAAACATACCGAATGCTAATTGTATGGTTAATTTTAATAATTCAAATGTTTCCTTTCATAAATGAATGACAGTTAGTCCATTAAACGATCGTGTAAACAGTCATTGAGGAGGACTGTAATTTCATCAGAAACAAACCCATTAGAATAGCAACCCTTTTTTACTAATAGACCCAACACACACACACACAGTCCATTAGTTGACTGCTTCAACCTTGGGTGTGTGTGGAGGAGGATGATTGCCTCCCTCTCATAATTAGAAGCTGTGAGGGCACATTCACAGCACCACACTCTCTGGAGCCTTCTGGCTTGAGGATGATCTCTCCAAAGTGTCATTCCCCACACACATACACACAAGCACACACACGCACACACACACACACACACCTAAGGTGTTACCAGCCCTCCCTGCATGCAAAAGGCTCACAAAGTCTCATCTGTTGTGTTTGTAATGACGAGCGCGGTCACGTGGTGACGTGTCAGGAGTGGGGGCCTCACTGGAGCAGCTCAAAGGAAGTGAGAACAGCAGACACACACACACACACACACACACACACACACAAATATATATTCTGTGACTGACTTCTTGAATGAACACATTAATTAATGTCCTGACAGTAGGAAAGAAAAGTGCGACAAGACAAAGATAAAAACTGGGAACAGGAGAAATTGAGAACAGAGGGAGAGGGAGAAGGAGAGAGAGAAAAACGAGAGAGAAGGATGATAGTTTGGTAAATTAGTGCCAAAGAGATGCATATAAAACACGAATGAGGCTGAATAATTAAACACCCCAGGGCACTGCAGCCCACACAAGAGGTGCAACATTTCACATGACAGCGTTTATCATACTTCACTCCAGTGCCTTCTTCACCGGCCATAAGGGTTGGTATGGGATGATTATGGGATTATTATGGGATACCCTGATGCAGTGAATCACAATGACTGAATCCCATGACAGCTGATGTCAGTGAGACTCTGAACCTTTGATGAGTCCCTGAAGGTCACTCAGGTTAAAACACACCACATACCACATGGCCACCAGCTGCTCACACGACTTCATTTTCACACACAACTGACATCATCCTGTCCCATAAGGATGTAAAGTTGCCATGACGATGCAACATGAGGCACACAAATCACCTGTAAATCATTATGATCTCACACACAAATACACTGTCTCTTCTGCCTAAATAACACCATTGCTTGGTGATGCACTATATGTACAGTAACTATAAATATATACTGAACACAAATTAAGCACTTAAATGACACAATTGCTTGGTGATGTTCTTCAGTACATATAACTATAACTGCAACACATTAAGATGTCCATTGTGAAGGGATCTAAGGAATCTCTGGAGCGCTTGTCATATCTTGTGTCTGTTTGAGGCGTTTAAAACGTGAAATGGGTTTTTAATAGGAGAGCGGGGTCCATGGGCTGTGCAGACAGATTGCGGATTAATTATTAAGCCTCCGATCGCCTCCACAGCAGCCGAAGCAGCAGCACTCTGGCTAAGTTATTTTTAGCAGCGGCACAGACCGAGCCAGAAACACGTCCGTCCCTGCACCACCATGGGACAGCGTCTTTTTCAGCAAAAAGAAAAAAACAGCTAGAAATAGACCTGCTAGACAACTGCATGGATAGTGATTATTTTTCTTGACTTCACTTACCTTTCTGCAGATGCATGGAGTAGCCTGAAATGTCCTCTTTTAAAGCACTGCCCTCTGACATGGAAAATGTTTTTGGTAATAAGATTTCCCAGCCATGGGTATTTTTTCCATTAGGTTTCTGTAATTACATTTGCCCTTTCCTAACCCTGCCTCAATGGACGGGCCACACACACACACACACACACACACAGCTCAGACACACTAGCTGTGCAGACAGCTGACAAATAAAACACACACATAACGTGACACTACTGTTGATTTCCTATTCAAGTTCTGTCCACAGTGATCTTGTCACTGTTTGATCACTGGCCATCAAACTGGCAACCCAAGCCAAGCATCCCTTGTTGGGAGTTTAATTCTGGAATGTTTGATGTCATCAAAATGAGACCAAAGCTATTGGTAAAATACATCAGAATCACAGAATCCATGTGGTGGGTCCATCTGTTACAGTCAGTCTGAACAGTCTGTGGAATATTTTGATACACCAGTTTTAAACAGAGCAATGTGACCTCTCACATACACGGTAATAAATGAAGCCATCTACTTCAAGCTAGGAAAATGAATCATGGCCCAACAGTGAGTCTAATGATGAATGATTACTTTGAGTAAGCATACCAATGACAGGTTCAAATGCAAGTGATTCAAAAGAAACTGGGTGTGTATGTATGTGTGTGTGTGTGATTGTGTGTGTGTGTGTGTGTGTGTGTGTGACAGTGAAAGGGCGAAGAGAGAGAGAGAGAGAGAGACAGAGAGAGAGAAAAGGAGAGATGTGGTCAATAATAATGAAAGACTGATTAATCTTCTGTGGCAGACACATGAAGCTATTTGATTGAGTTTCATCATTTGCATCTTAAATGCCACAAAGGAATATATTTAACTGAGAAGGCAGATCATAATCCATCCAGAAATCTCTTGCTAGAATTCAATACATTACCCTTGGCACACCATAATGCCCATAAAGATTTTTCCCGTAGATTTAAACATAAACAACTCGTTGCTACAGTATCCATGCAGTGCCATTTTACCTGACCCCTGCTTCACTGCTGCAGTTTATGACATGGAGAACATGCGTAGCATTTGCAATTCAAACAATTCAACACTCGTTGAAATTCAACTGCCTTCCCTCCAGTTGAAAATATCTGGTACTCAAGGATCCACGTGAACACACTCGCAGATACACATACGCACACGCACACACAGACACAGACACACATGCACCAGAACAAACAACCATATCAGGTGATTGTCATACATTTCCCCATCTAATTTCCAGCAATTTGCTTTAATAAAGATACATTATATTTAATCAGTTGAACACACAGACACACAAACACACACACACACACACACACAGATGGCACCTAATGTCTAATGGCTGAAATAAATGCAGCCGTGCAGGTCTGATTCCATGGCAGGACCCAGTGAGTCCCTGAGCCACTTTACTAATATGATTCAGGCTCTGGGTCCGCCAACATCGTCCCAGCACAGTCAGTCAGAGAGGCAGACAGGGGGCAGTAGCCAGCACAGGGAGGGAGAGAGGGAGAGAGGGAGAGAGGGAGTGAGGGAGAGAGGGAGGTAGGGGGAGAGGGAGAGAGGGAGGTAGGTAGGGGGAGGAGAGGAGAGGAAAGGAAAGACCACACAGCTACTGTCCAAACAGCCAAATATAAACCTGCACAGGCTGTCCATTAGTGGGAATATGGATCTAAATACATTCCCCGTCACCACTGATACACACCTACACATACCCTATGGCCCATTACTGGCACACTCTCTAGTACTACCAATGCAAGTCTGGACAGAATGATTCCCTTTAAGTGCTACCACAGGGCCATCATCAGTATTATAGACTAAGCATACGTAAATAGTAAATAAATAAATTGTGTATACTTATACCATTAATCTATACTGTGCAGCTAATCTAGCTATTTTGCTTGCTCTGGTACTCGTACTGGGGTTGAGTGACATGGATTATTGTGAAGTGTATTAAAGGTGGAATCAAATAAATATCTGGAGTCACTGTGCACTCACATCACTGTGCATCCATTTTCATTTTAAATCACACATTTTGCATATACATTTCTAAAATTACTAGGTCTTGTTTATTAAAAAAATATTACAAATGCAAATCGACTATACATTCAGGTCTTATTACTAATTTACGATAATTACTTAATTCATAAAATTACTATCATAATAGGAGATGTTCGCATACTGTCTATCAAAAACAATGCAAAATAACTAATCTACACCACACAATTACCACTAAATAAAACAGCTAATAGGCCGGGCTTGAAAACGAAATTATTTTTCAATCGTTCCGTTCCGGACAGTTCAGGTATGTTTAACGTTTTCGTTCTTGCATTCCGCCACCAACATATCGTTCCTGAACTGGTTCGGAATGTAAAATATCGTCCGTTCTTATCGTTCCGGCAGTGTTTGGCAGGCCTATCACGTCCATTTTTGAGGTCTATACCTAAGAATAGACGTACTCATTACTATTTGCCCTTATTTACACCGTAGCTAGTCTATGCCCAAAAATAATAAATCACAAGCGGCATCCAAATACATTCAGATGGGCCATCCATCCCACATAGCCTACAGCTTACTGGCCTATTCTATGATAAATAATTTATCAAAAACATTTCTGGATAAGTGCTAGAAACTCCTAACCTGGTTGTAAGTTTCATCCATATGGAGATGCTCAATAATTCCTAACCCTATTGATAAGCGAACATGTATATAGCCTGTCTGTTGCTAACAATATAGGCCTACCTCAAATTTCCTATTTAACTCTACATAGCCTATA
>JAGFZM010003157.1:0-15630 GCA_017657215.1 Limnothrissa miodon
GCTTTTAAAATTCCCTTTTTGCTGTGATTCTTCCAATCGAGTGCTGGTCTTTCTCAGTGACAGACTGCCATGTAGTTTCTCTCTAGTGGAACCTCATTGAAAATCCTCACAGGCTGGACTGGGTTCCATTCCAGTAGTTTCTATTCCCCTCTAAAGAGTGCGCTGAGCACGGACTAGACGGATACATAGATGTAGAAGTGTATGGTGTATTTCTAAAGAAAGATCTCTTGCATCTAGACAGGAGGCACTCTCAGATGACTGACTTCCTGAATTAGGCTTTTAGTCATACTGCTTCACAAACTTTCCTAAGTAGAGATCAAATATAATAAAGAACAGTGCATGTCCATTTATCTATAGATTGTTGCCCTGTTGTCACAGTTCATGTAGGACTGAGTCGTTTGTCTGCCTGACAAAGATGAAGGCCGTAGTTTTGTGTGCTAATCAACTGGTTGATCTTGATGCGGGAATATAAACCTTTTCTTGAGAGACTGCCTCCATCCTGTTTCCACCATGCAGGATTTTATGATGGATATTCCTGCTAATCAAACATCAGCATTACATCACGCTGTCAGTTTCTAGAAAAAGCCTGCTAATTTGGCAGATAATTCAGAAAGGAAGTTTGTTAGTCTTTGTCTTAAAGAAACACTTCCTGTACTCCTTCATACTATTCGCTTCCTAATATAGACTTTATCTCGGGGGGCTTCATTACTCTTTTGTAATGGATTGTGTATTTTGTTAGCAATGAGGCTGTAGTGGACTTCAAATGACTTTGCAAATGTGATTTCTTTGAGCACTGAGATAACATGTTGACAAAGGTTCCCTCTAGTGGCTATTCCCTTGACAAGCATTTTGTTGTGCAGAAAATGTTGGTAGCCCTCCCCTCTCAGAAGAACTGCTTTGAAATTGCAAATAAATATGGTATGATATGAAAAAAAACAAACAAACAAACAAAACAAATCAATGTAAGAATATGTTGTGTTCTTTACACCTGAATTTCTAGTGACTTGCTTAAGGCTGTTGTGTACTTCTGAACTTCTGAAAACAGCACCACCCAGTGTTAAGATGTGGAATTGTGCCAAGGTTTCATTTTTTAAATAATTTTGGATTGATCTCCTAAAGCAGTTAATTTTGTTTTCATACGGTATTATTATCAAAAAGAAGACACACAAAATGAAACTAGACACCAGCACCACTGATCTTACAACTGAAGCTTTTCAATACAATTGCATTCATGAGCAAATGTATTACTTTTCTCAACTCTCTCAACTCTTTCAATGTTTCGCTTAGTTATGGAAAATGATCTAATCTGCTATAATTCTCCTCTGCACTCCAACAAATCAAAGCTGTTATTTACCTCACAACGTTGTACTACCCACACTAAGTTGTGACTTCCCCCTATTCACCATGATTTCACATTCAGTCTCAACTTTCTGCCATATTTCACGTTGCCACTTCCTTTTAGCCAAATGTATAGCCTAGAATAAGGCCAGAATAATGCATCTTCTTTGAGGCACTTTTCTGCCATTTTAAAAGCATAGTTTCAGATGTAATGATGCAATCAACAATTGCTAGGTGACTACCCTCTACTCATAACTACAGACAAAGACTTTCCCTTGCCTTGACCCTTCACTTGACTGCTTAGTTTCAGTTCTCTTTTTGGAGGTCAGGCCACCACAGAAGAAACCTGCATGGTGGTCAGTAGAGGCTTCAGTGGAGGCTTCATTGGAATGCAGGGGGGGTGTTGGGCTGTGAGGTCATTGGGTGGTGGGTCGTTGGAGGCATGGAGTGGTCCAGATTGATGTTGCACGTCTGCAGATGGAGGTACAGCAGCGCTCCATCACACCCATTCTCAGCTGAGAACTGATGAGCCAGCGGGGAAGGAGAGCGGCTTCCACGCACAGACAGCTCATGGGGCGGCCTGGTGAACGATGTCAGGTGTTTTGGAAGGTGATGAGTTCATATTTGGCTTTGCCCCTAAAGCTGACAGGTAGGTTAAACGGTCAGAGGAATTAGAACACAATTCAGTGTAGTTTGTGAATATATCTTCTCTCTTCAGTCCAACCATGTCAAGTTGCTCAAATAAACACAAAAGATAAGCTCTCGTGGTCCTGACAAGGTGAGTGGTGCAGTGACTTAATACTCCACTAGAAAGATGAATAGCTGATCCATAGGTCACATTCTGTGCTGTGAGCATTCTTTAAAGATGATTCTGGTGTAAGTAAAGTAGGGCTTTAGGGGTCTAATTCAGTCACTGAACATTTAATTGAAATGATAAGACACTGAAAGTATGTGAATGGATGATTTACATTTATTTACATTTACATTTATGCATTTAGCAGACGCTTTTATCCAAAGCGACTTACAAAACGAGGATAACAATCAAGCTACATAGCAGAAACCTTAAGGAGCATAGTGCTAGGGGATAGTGCTTCAGTTCAATGATGATAACGGGTTTGGTTTTTAATTCACAGTTACGTTCAGGGATACATCTCCTGATATATTTCTCCAGTCTAGAACTGACTTCACTCTGGATGAAAGGTGAAACTTTTCAACTTTTCAAAGCATATTATCCTGCATAATATAACTAATGTGAGCAGGAGTTTGGCTCTGTGCTAGTAATCATGTAGTTCAATTCACATCCACCCTAGTAGAGAGTTCAAGGTATTAGTTGAGATGGATTCCAAGCCCATGCCTGCAGAGGTCAGAGTTCATATGAGGGGGTCAGGGGCCATGCCTGCTCTCTTTATCTAAGTTATTAGCTGACACTGGGAATGTATGAATGAGGTATGAGGATTAGGTGATATTGGATTTATCATACAAAAGATGCCTTTGCCATTACAACTGGGGTCAGTCATAGTGGTTAAAAAACATTAAAGGTCTCCTTCCAAAATAAACCATTTAACACTTGATGTTTTTACATTACCATAGGTCAGCCCAAGTTGTACTTACTATGCTCAACTTCAAAATGCTCTCCTACCCCTGTAGTCTGTATTCGCCTGTGATAGAAAACTGCCGGGAAAAACGAGCGAATCGGAAAAGCCGTACAAATGTACGTCAATTTGAACATTAGCCATGCAGTTAACCCGCCCTCAAGAAAACGTTAGGCTGCTTGCAGACAGACCCACTAGAGGGAGTGTCACAGTGTTGTTAGCCAATCAGAGGCGATATATTTGCATATAATTAATATTCATAAGAATCCTCTCGAGCTATCCCTGCTCTCGTTTTCACCTAACTAAAATAGCTTGAAACAAGACAACCACAGCATATTTTTTTGTCGAAACCAACTCTCATGACATTATTTTAGACAAGAGACCACCACAAAATTAATGAAAATACGATGGAATGAGACCTTTAAACATGATTTGAAGCTAATGTAAAAATGAAGTGAAAAGAAATGTAGGAAATGCAGAAAGACTTTAAAAGGACACAATGCAAGAAAATCTCATGCTGTTTCTTAAGATCATTTAGCTGCTCGTGACTCATTTCTTCATGTAAGCTTCTGCAAAATGGACTTACTGTAGGGTGCTTTACAGATGCCTGCTCTACCTCCAATCTGAATGAAAGCAGAAGGAACTTACACACGAGCCTGATCAAATGTTTATTAATTAACTGAGCAGTCAACAGAACTGTGAAAATGTTAATTGCTGTGTATTGGTGAGAATTTAAAATACATTCCAAAGAAGTACGTTTTTATTAAGAAACTAATTTGATCATCAATCATTGTTTTAGACACTAAAAATGCTGCTGAATGGGAAGCCAATGTGTGAGTTACACAAATGTGTCAATGTTGACACAGAATTTGAAAAAGTGTGTAGGTCAGTCATTCATCATCATTCTCAGTCAGAAACAGATCAGGTTAGCACATAAGTTCATAAGTCTAAGTCCACATCCACCAAGTCCATGTCCAAACACAGTGCACAGTTGTGCCTCCAGGTGGTGAGTCATGTCCTTATGGGGAAGTGTTTTAAAGCTGCCACTTGAGGGCAGTCTTAGTCCTTGTTTGAGAAAATCTCTAGTGCGTGTGGACACAAACAATTTACTATATGAAGCCATGTGTGTGAGTGTGTGTGTGTGTTTGTGTAAATGCATGGCTATGTGTCTGCATGGCCGCTGAGTGTGTGTGTTTGTGTGTGTGGCTATATGTATGTGTATGTGTGTTTTGGAGTGTGGTCAAGTCTGTGTGTGTGTGTGTGTGTGCCTGTGTGTGTGTGAGGGGGAGTCTGTCTGTGTGTGTCTTTCTGTGTGTGTTTGCCTGAGCATGTCATATAGGAGTGAGTGACTATATATTGTGCCATACCTTTCCATGTGTGTGTGAGATAGCTTTGCGTGCCAGTATATACGTGAGTGTGCAGCTTCATACTAGCACGGCTCTGCCTCTGTAGCCAGCTGTCATAAAATAAGCATAAAGTGAGCTGGGCTGCATGAAATATGAATGATGTGTATGGAGTTGTGTGTCAGTTAGTGTGCAGTTCAATAAATGGGTGAATCATTCAGGACACGGCCACTAAATAAAACATGGCCGTGTTTGGCCTGGGAGAGAGTTGCGTGGCTCACTCACTCAAAGTAGCTATTCATCACCAAAAATAAAACACTGCTACACTTCGGTATCACCTCTCTCTCACTCACACACACACATGCACACATACACACACACTCTCTCTCTCTCTCTGTCTCTCACACACACACACACACACACACACACTAAGGCACAGAAAGTATATGCTCTTTCTGCTGTGCTACACTGCCCCACAGCCACTTTCTGGTGCTGTAACAAAACTGTGCTCTAAGTCTTATTCCAGAATAGTCTCTAAAAACAGAATAAAGTCAAAAGTGGCATTTCACACTCAAAAGATTTGTGTTTACCTTACAATTGACTGAGAACTTTGTTCTCCCAAGCCATAACAATAACGGGAGACTGAAAAGACTGAAGTCACAAAAGACATGGTGGAGCTGGTGAAGAAATGATTCACAGGATATATTCCAAATTCACCAGCATCTTTTTTCTTATCCCAATTTCGAAGGATCAAAATCACATTTAATTAAAAGGTATGGGGCAGAATCACATATGTTTGTGTATGTTTAAAGTATATGAACACACAATGTGGTCAGAGGGCATTTCAAATGCCAGTTACAATAACTATCAAATATTATAAGCCCTTCACAGAGGAAAAGAAGTAACAGAAATAATGGATTTTTTTTCTCCCTTTCTCTGTTTGGTTGACAGCTCGAATTATTACTATAAGTTCCTATTTACCCCCCAGATTAAGATTTGTAAAAATTTGAACTGTTGAAAGGCACGCTTTACCACTTTTCTGGCCCTGTAGCCAAAGCCTATGTCACACACACACACACACACGTGCGCGCACACACACATACACACACACACACACACACACACTGTGACGTCTGGAGGAAGGATCAACATCAACATCACAGATATGATTTTGTGCTTGAATAACGATGGGCATATTTTGTGGTGACAGAATCTGTTCTGTCTGGGCGTTTGCAAGTAAAATGAGGCTGGGGGATGCTAATCACACATTATCTGCACCCCCCTAATGCTGTGTGTATGTGACCGTTCACATCTGATAAGGGACCCAGGCTGATGCCTCCCAGACTTTGGAAACGTGAGGCTCAATGAGGAAACTCAAACAAATGCAAACAAGGAGAACAGAGGTGATGGAGGTTTCTAGGTGCAGTGGCACCACCTGCAGCTGATGACGAAGGGCAGGGATGGAGGCACAAGCTGTATATTGAAGACTGAAAACCTGCCCTCGGCAGTTGGGTTCGCCCCTTGAGCAGTCTGTCGGAACTGCCCAAGGTTTCTTCCTTTACCATAACAAGTAAAAACCAAAAGTGCTGCTAGGGAGTTTTTCCTTGCCCCTGTTGCTCATTGGTGCTCTTTGTGTTAAGCGCTTTGAGACATGCCTTCCATGCCTGCAGTCACATAGCCATAGAACCAGAGAGAGGCAAGTTCCTTCCTCCAGTGGTCATATAGGAGACACAATCGGGCAGCTATTAACACAACCAGGCCCTACACCAATAAATGAGGAGATATCCAGAACTTAGCGGATCATACTACTACACAAGTTTATTGTGTATTGTGTATTGAAGTGTATTGTGTATTGCAAATTCTTGTCTTAATCTTAGTTGAGTGAGAGGGTCATACTGCATCAAAGAATGTGATTGGCCACTTTCACTGCAGGGCTGAAATACGATAGACCAAAATACATTTAAATACATTTAAAAACACTTTTTTTGCTTGCATTTTGTGTCTCTGTCCAAAATCACGTCATCACAAAAGGAATTCTCACAATTTATTTTCCATTTTTCCACCATAAAGTCTTAGTAGGGATTGTAATGCATACCTTCTATACAACTTTTTAAAAGAAACTAAGTAAACACATAATTTATTATTAAGTTATAGGTTTCATCATGCAGATGAAAGAGAGACAGAGTGTGTGTTTAATGTGTGTGTGAGACAGATATAGAGAATAGAGAGAATAAGAAAAAGAAAAAAAGATGTAAATAAGAAAAAGTGACAGAGAGAGAGAGAGAGAGAGAGAGATAAAGTGCCTGCATTTCTAGTATTAACTTTGTCCTCTCTGTGACTCATATAGTAGCACCACTGCTGCAGCTAGTTCAGCTTTCCTCCGCAGTCTGGTCTTGTGTCACTTTACACCTTTGTTTCTCACACGGTGACCTCATGGCTGTCAAGTGAGGGTCTTCTGGCACCTGGCCGGCCCGATGCTAACAGAGCGAGAGAGAAGGAGAGAGGGGATGATATCAGTCTCCCCCATCGGGATGCTCCACTGACTGGGCTTACTGTGTGTCTTCCTCTGGTCTGTCCCCACCTCCCTCCACCCCATCCACCTCCCTCCGTGGAGGCCGACGGTAGTGCAAATGTGGCAGATAGCCGGGTCACTCCATGCATTCTTAATGGCATTTGCGTAGCTCCCATCCTCGGGCTCAGTGGCACTGGGCTGACCCTAATAGTATGGCAAGCACAAGGATCATTTTGTGGCCTGAATTTCTCTTGCAGTGGAGGCAGAATTAATGCCAGGTGGGGGGTGAAATTGTGTGTGTGTGTCTGGGTGTGTTGTGTGTGTGTGTGCATGTGTGTGTGTGTGTGTGGGTGTGCGTGCGTGTACGCGTGTGTGTGTGTGTGTGTGTGTGTATTCGTGTTTGTGTATGTGTGTGGGGGGGAGGGTGGGTAAAGTGTCTTCCTGGCCCCCTGTCCCTCCCCCTCAGAATGCAGTAAGATGTGTGTGGAAAAATGCCTGATTTACCCCTGAACTCTCACCCCTTGGTAATTGGCATAAGCTGCTATTTACTGGCAAAGCCTTGAGCCTACTATTGCAATAATGAATGCCAGGGCCCCTTTAGTCTCGTCTCTTCTCTTCTCTCTTCTCGTCTCGTCTCCGAGGGCTTCTCTCTCATTAGAGCAATGTGATAGGCTACTCCGGGGGCCATCTTACTTCCACACAGGTACACAGCAGGAGCTCACACCAACGCCACTGTAAATAACTGCAGGCTGTCGACAGGGACAATACGGACTGTGCATAAGTGACAAGCAAAGCAGCTACCTGAATGCATGTGTGAAAGAGGAAGAGGGACATAGAAAGAAGTAGATGAAGATTTAGGGAACGGAGAGAAAAAAAGAGGGAGGGAGGGAGAGAGGTAGAGGGAGGTAGAGAGGTATAGAAAGAAATGAGAGATGAGAGCGAGAGAAAGAGAGACAGAGAGCGAAAGAAAAAAGAACAAGAGAAAGAGACGGAGTGAGCGAGACAGTCCTGGAGGAGATGCGATGGCATGCTGTGTGCTTCAGTGAGTTGCTTCACAGATCATAGGCCTCCGAGATAATGACTGTGCAGTGGAGAATGTGAGGACCCGAAACGAGCATCCCAGAGCCCCTGGTGCGGAGAAGCTGCAGAAAAAAAACGCCCGCGGCCGATTCACAGGAATAATGGGTCAGACTTGTCACCTCGGCTTTTTGTTTATATGGTGTTAATTACTATGTAATAAACAGGTGTTACACAGCTGACATCACTCACCATGTTTGTGTGAATGCATTTCCCTCAAGTGATATATACATGATACATGAGTTGAGCTGTGACACTTTAAGGCACTCACGGTGCAGCGAGGAGCTTTGTCTCACGATTCTTATCACCTAAGCACATTCTGAGACGTCCTATTTTCACAATTAGTAAAGGTGCCACATTTTATGTTATTGTCAAAAAATTTCACACCTCACATCCTTTTTCTTGTAAACTTCTATTATCCGTGTTATCAAGTTAAGCTGTGGGAGTGAAATCCGATCTAATGAAAGAAACACTGAAGTTGCCCTTCAACATTGGCATTGTTAATTCAATTAAATCGCTATCCATGGTTGTGTGTGTCCTCTCTCGAGCCTTCAGTCGATTCACTTGAAACATTCTCTTCCATTTTGAATCCCTGAAGAGTGAGTCAACCGCTGACCTTTCCTTTCCCTAATCCAACAGCTCCAAATTAAGAGCCACGGCAAGTGTCACACCCTCCAGGTTTGTGGAGAGGAGAGGCGTCTGCCCAGATGGGAGTGTGCCCACACTGAGCTTAGGCCCTGCTCCGCTCTGAGGGAAACAGCAGCACACTGATGACCACGGCAGTGTCTATGCTACATGCAGCAGAGTACCCTACAGACCAAATTAGGACTGAGCAAAAAATAGATATATATGTGTGTGTGTGTGTGTGTATCTATCCCAGTTTCAATTGGCTTCTGAATATATTCAGCTAATTGAGCATAACGTAGTAACCGAGGGCCCCTCTCCTCTCCGCTCCTCTCTTCTCCTTGTCCGGTCAAATTGGACATGATGCTTTTGATTCCTCTGCATAGTGACCAAAGTCTAACCCCCCCCCCCCACACACACACACACACACGCACGCACACACCCCCCACACCCCATCTCTCTAGGGATGTTGGTCGTTTTGTGCGGGCCATAAGTGTGACAGACGTGGGCAGCACGGAGGAGTCCGTCAGACCGTGTGTGTCTTCTTGTGTGTGTGCGTGGGGGGTGGGGGGGACCTTGTATTTTTTGTCCTGCGGGGGCAGCGTGATTAACACGTTGGCCAGTTACAAGAAACACATGGAGCTTTTCATTTGCCCATGACTCCTGGGCACGTTTTGTCTCTCCTGCGTGCATAATCGGGCCCCGCTACCACCCCCCACCCCCAATCTGTCCATCCGGATGACAGGGGCAGTGGCAGAGCACGGGGGTGAGGAAGAATGAGTGGAGGAGGAGGAGGGGAAAGAGGAGGGAGAGGGATGGTGAGGAATTAGGAGCTAGGGATGGAGGGATGGAGTGATTGAAATGGAAGAATGAAAAAAGAGCAGAGAGGGGGAGAGAGAATTAATGGGATGGGGGTGGCGGGCGACTGTGTGGTGGGTCCCCATAGGGGTAGTTTGGGATATTAATTAAATGTCTTAAACAAACATCGTGTTTGGAGAGCGTAGGCAGGGCTCCATCTGCTGTCTGTGTCGGAGGGAGTCTTTCCATGGAGGGGCTGGGGATGCAACTGGAACTGGGGCTGGGGAACAAAATAGACCTGGGGCTAGGGATGGTCACTGGGGCTGGGGCAAGGGCTGGAGCTTAGACTGGTAGCTGGGGCTAAGACTGGGGATGGTAGCTGGGTCTAGGGCTGGAGCTTAGACTGGGGATGGTAGCTGGGGCTAGGGCTGGAGCTTAGACTGGTAGCTGGAGCTTAGACTGGGGATGGTAGCTGGGGCTGGGGCTTTAGCTTAGACTGGCGAAGGCAAAGCAGCTTCCCAGCATGCCATTTTAAATCTTTAAATTATATTAATATCTAAAAAAAAATCCAGACTCCTTAAAGCCACCTCCCCCCCAACACACACACACACACACACCCCCCCACACACAGGGCCTCACTAACTCAGTTCCCCTTTCCCCCCAACGATGACACCCCTGCCTGGAATAGAGTTATGAGCAATGGGCCTTCAACACACCTCAACATTCTTACATTCCTTGTCAGTGGGGTGGTAAACCCAACATTCTATCATTCAAATACACTGAATTTTCTGACTTGAAAAAATGGGTAAAAATAAACTTCCATTTGGAGTACATTTGGAACTTGTCACATTTCACTCCAATGGCACAGACCCTTGTCATGCCCTTGATTCAAGTTTTGCCTGAAATCAAAACAAAAAAAGTAATGTCAGGGTTCTGGACAACGTCTCATTACCATGGTCTCCCCCAGATGCCTAAAAACATGCACAGGCATGCAGCGTTTAACCTGCCAGTGCTTTGGACTCAGTGCTGGTTGAGAGAACACCACTTAGGTCTCGTTTCAGAAATATTCAAAATAAAAAGGTTTCCTCTTCCCTCGGAACCCAGGATACCGACTTTCTGGCCTCCATTATCCTCTCTTCACAGCAATGACATCTGCGGCCAATGTATTGTTTTTGACACTGACAAAAAGAGAGGCTTTGACGATAGATGGATGGTATCCTCAACAGGACGCCAGTGCTCCGTGCTCTCTCCCATTGATGGATAATTATGCCTCGTGTCAGATATAATTTCCCCCGGCCTAATTTCATCCCCTAGTTGGATCTAATAGGTCTCCATTTGATGTCCTCTCAGGGGCTCTTCACAGCTCCTTTTAAGTGTATGCTGTCGGCAGGGGGCTGCTTAACCGAAATCTATGTAGCAGTCTTGTTTTATTTTATTTTTTTTTATCATTTTTTAAAAATAATTTTAAAATAAAAATAAGAGTTACTCCTTTTCCTGAGTTTATAGATAATTGTTCGGGAATGTTATGTGAAATTGTGTTTTGGACATTTTAACACTTTTTTTTAACTAAGCTGATTCCACAATTCACAACATTTAGAAGCATCAGACAAAGGATCTAATTGCAAACAGAATCTACTTATCAGTAATTATGTATGTATAAACTAACAGGATTGCAAGACATGGCTATGGTATCTCTGTGCCACAGACCCTCCACCCCATAACATGTAGATGTTGATACATCTTCTTCGTGACTCTGTCCATGTCACTGCAAAACGCTGTGCTGATTGTGGCAGAGGGGCGTTGTTAGTTGTGTTTAAAATTACAGTGAACAAAAGGCGGCATGGAGTTGTGCTATCACCTCATGTCACTTCTCATAACGTGTGGAGTAGCTCACTCCAGCACGCTCAGAGTGCATTCCACACACACACACACACACGCAAGCGTGCGCGCAGTGCGCCCTCCATTACCGCGCTGCTGTGCTAATGCCAAAGCAGGGGAAAATGAGCTTGACGCGTGGCGCCAAAAAATGTTTATAATGATACACAGATAAGACGAAGAGCACTTTTGATGGACAACCCGGGAAATGGGAAGGAAAATGAAGTCCGCCTGCTTGACTCCACACGCAGAGCGTTAGCCTATTAGCATAACCCGTTTTCCCTCTTCTCGCCCTGAAGAACAAATTGCCTTTCGTGTGACGGTATCTAAAGACTCGCCCGATAGATAATCAAGACCACCGAGACGTCTCTCTAACCCACAGCTCAGATGAGCGATCAGTCAACTTTGTTGCCACTCATTATCACATGTAAACAAGTCCACATCTTTAGTCGCTCAGAGTGTGGAAGCCGCAGCAGAATCGCAATCTACTTTCCCCGAAGTCTCCTCTCCGTCCGTGGCTAAACACCAATAAGGGGTCACACAGAGTTTAGGATGCTCGCAGCTAGCACGGGACTGACCAACTGTCTGTTTCCATGCCAGTAACTTAGGATGATCTGACTGTTAGGAAATGTTGTGACCCAAGCCTTTGGCATTGGAAATAATAGGCCTATGCTGATACTTCAACCAGAACAATAGTTTTCAAACCAAACCCCCACCTCCACACACACACACACACACACACACACATGCCGAACACACACACTGCGTAAAAGCTGAAATGCATTGGCATGGTTGTGTGGCTGCAACGTGTTTATTCATAATAAGGATGACAGGAATTACATCCAGTCTCTGTTTTTCGCTGTGAGAGAAAAAATTGCCACCATTTCCCAGCACAGCCCAGCCATCACATGTCTATTTCATAGAGCACAATGAAGGGTTTTGCTGTGTAGAGGAGCAGAAGTCAGAGGTGAGTGTTCTGAGTTACTTGTACATGTCACTTGATCACTGAATAATAGTCCTTAACGACTTCTTGCTCTAATTGCCGCTTTGTATCTCGTCTATGTTCATGTCTCCCAGTGGCTGTGTAAGAGTTTGTGTGTGTGTGTGTGTGTCTTGTGTCTGAGGTAATGAACGCTATTAATGTCACTTAGGAGGGGAACTTGTTCTTCTTGATTGGAATTATGATAGTACCACTGCTTCTGTCTCACACAGCTTTATGGGAAAGACCCATGGGTGTCCCTATCGTCTGTTACTTTTAGACATACACACACACACACAATCATTATGCAAAACCAAAACACAGACAATGTTTTGTAGATGAGCCTGATGGCAGTGTTTTCTTGCTATGTTTGTTTACACTAACCTGATAGATAAATACTGTTCATTGTTGTGGGCTGTCTCAAACCTGTCACTTCAGATTGGAGCTACAATGTTTAAAATAACATGAATAGAAAAGCTTTCTGTTTGCTTAGCCAGATGAAGGAAGCGCAAAGCCGCTTTCATCTCACACACAAATTTAGCATTTGCCATTAGCATGATGCTAGCGGCCCCCGCAGACAATATTTCCCCCCCAGCGCAGGTAAATTGGTTTGAATTCAAATAGGACACTACTGAGCAGATCTATTTAGTCAGTAATTTTACTCAGGGAGAGAGCGCATTTGGCCTTTGGATGAGGATGCTCAGTTTTTAGTTGTTGAATAATGCACCCCTCACACTGTTATTCACTGCAGCTGAAACCAAAATGCTCCGTGAACTAACAACTGCTCTCTGTCAAGACAGGAGATAGTGTGTGTTTGTTTGTGTGTGAGAGTGAGTGTGTGTGTGTGTGTAGGGAGGGTGTGTCAGGGGTTGAGTGCTTCCACATCCTACTTGAGCTCCTTTGGAAATATGAAGAAATGATGGGCTTATTAGGGGGGCTAATTTCCCCCCAATGCTGGTGACGCGAGAGTGGCTGTCACCCTCCTGCCGTGTGAGATCCGCAAGGTCACAGGTCACTTGTCTGTTGTGTCAGAGGGGGCTTCTCCTTTTCACGCATATGATATGAGACACAGGAGATTTTAATTAAGGCTAGATAAGAGGTGGGAGACTACACCTCCACCTCCATCATCAGCCGTCAGCCACCATCCACCCTCTCCATTACCTCAATTACTGACACCCATCGTAAAGCCATCATCACTCACAGACCATCCTGCTTATTAACTCATTGTGTGACCCACCCCCACCTTCACCCATTCCTTCCTCCTTTCTCGCCATCCTTCACTCTCTTCCCTCCCATCTCTCCTCTAGGAAAGCATCCCTCCCTCCATCCGTGAGCGAGCGGGAGAGTGAGTGGTGCTGGCGGGGAGACGAAAGTGGTATCATGAGGCCCAGGCTTTGACAGGCCCCGTTCACACCAGGCCGTCACAGAGCTGATGAGAATGATGGCATTGAGCTCCATGGGAACACCGAGGGCTGACTGACAGGATAAGTGGGCATCGTCAGAGGAGCCATGGGGTCGGTGTGGTGTGTGTGTGTGAGTGAAGGTGTGTGTGTGTGTGTGTGTGTGGGGGGGGTGTATGTGAGGTGTGTGTGTGTGGGTTCACTTTACTGCTCTCCACAGGCCTCCTTGTTTTGGGGATCATCTGCAAACATCTCTAGCAGAGGGCTGTCACATATTAGATTAGAATAGATTAGATTAGATTATTTATCCCATAAGAAAAAGTGTCAGCTTGTTAAGCATGGTGCATCTGCTGTGTAAAAACAGTCCAGGTGAAGATGTATCCAGTGGCGGTGCCTACTGTAATGTTTGGGTCCGTTTGACCGTTTGATTCATCGTTTTCATCAATTCATCGTTTGGTTATGATGTTCGGTGGGTTTCATTTCAACAGATGTAGGTGTGTGACGCAGATTGAAGTTCAAGGCCTCGTCTTCAGCCTAGAGAGGATGATGAAGTTTCTCACATGGCAATCAGGACCTGTGTGCAGTCAAGGCCCACTGCACCTTGTCTCACTCTCTCTCGCATGTTCAGTCTCTTATCTTTCTGCTCCTGTTGGAAACGCCACAAAGCCTTCCTCCTCCACACTGACTAATAGACCTTCCTCTTCCACACTGACTAATAGACCTTCCTCCTCCACACTGACTAATAGACCTTCCTCCTCCACATTGACTAATAGACCTTCCTCCTCTTCAAATAATACACAAATAATACAAACATTTTCTTTACATCTTCCAGTGAAGCAGCAGATGCTGTCTACACTCAACAGTGTCTCTTCCCACACACAAACACACACACACACATACTCTAAGCTCTGAGGTGCTGGCATGAGAAATCTCAGGTGACAGTCACCTGGAGGCTCCCAGCCCCACAACAGCTGTAGCCAACCCCTCCCGATTGTTGCCAACCTCCTTTCCACCCCCCTACACACACACACACACACACACACACACAATCAACCTCAGATGCCACTGATGCCTCAATCGCCTGTCAGATCCACTCAGTGTCACCAGTGCCGACCACTCAAGCACAGACACAGGCTGGGCCTGTGTGTGTGTGTATGTGTGTGAAGTAGTAAAGCAAAGGGAGGAGAGAGGGAGAGAGGGAGGGAGCAGAGAAGAGAAGTGGAGTGGGTTGGGGGTCGGTTACAAACATTCAAAATTAATTGCTACATAAGGAAAAATGGGGAGATAATTATTTGTGCTTTCCTGTCACTGCCCGGGGGCAGATGACCTCATTAACTTGCAGCTTGTACACAATTCAATTACGGAGATATGGAAAATATATTTTTGATTACTTTGGTGGCTGGGGTTCAATTCATCTCTATTTCTGCGCCTCATGTCTCCCCTAGTTGCTCTCTCTCTCTGTGTGTGTGTGTGTGTGTGCCTGGTCACAGTGCCTGTGTGGGGACACTGGTGGGGCTGGCAGAGGGGAAATGAGGAAAGGGACGACTGCTGCTTATTTGGGCCAGCTCTCCAAAGAAGAAGAGAAAGAGAAAGTGTGTGTGTGTGTGTGTGTGTAAAATGAGATAGGGTACTGCTGCTCATTTGGTCCAGTTCTTCAAGAAAGAAAGACAGTGTGTGTGTGTGTGTGTGTGTGTGAAATGAGAGAGGGGACTGCTGCTGCTCATTTGGTCCTTGTCTCTGAAGGCCGCACTGACAGGAAGGGAAGGGACGTCTCTGAGCAGCCTTCTCCAGGTTTGTGTCTCGCCCCAACCCATTCTGTTTGTGTCCCATGCTCCCAAGATAGCATACTGTAGCATGCATCACAACACACACACACACACACACACACTACTAATACCCCCTTGCATCCATACACACACACACACACACACACACACACACACTATTACATAAACCCAGGCAATAGCCTTGTTCCACTTGTTTCCCTTTGATTTATAAAATCACAAGCTGTGAAATTTACTCTACCTCTGTCCATCTCTGTCTCCTCACTCATTTCTACCTTCATCTCTCTCTCTTCCTCTTTCTCTCTTCC
>JAGFZM010003159.1:0-10493 GCA_017657215.1 Limnothrissa miodon
TACCAAAGTATACCGTGATATATATCATCTACCGTCTATGGTTCAAAATATATCGCAATATAAATTTTAGACTATATCGCCCACCCCTACCCCCAAGGATGTTACTGCGCCGGCGTCAAAGGGCTCCCAAGTTTTTCTCTGCCATACATAGTTCCATAAATAAATAAACCAATAAATAGTCTTGTTATTAATTAAAATCAAATGCACAAAAGGTACCACATGGTACCACAATTCTAATGACGTTGACTTCTTTTTCTTTGAGTGGCTATCAGGGAGGACATCTTCTATCAGTTTTTTTCATACTTTCTTAGTAGCCCTGTGGGGATGCTTTGAACCCCTAAACGCTTATCTATGGTAGGACCATTTGGCCTAGTAGCACCAAGTTGGAAGGGAGGGGGGGGAGGAGGCGGGGTTTAACAGGGGTCTGCAGTGTGTTTGGGGGAGGCACTGTGGAGATGGCCGTCACCGTATCCTGTTGCTTTCTCTCTGTGTTTCACAATAAATAAAGTTAGACTAACACACTGTCTAACACTTTTGACACTATTAGGCAGGCAAATTCTCTCACAAACACATACACCCACGCACACATTATCATTATCACAAGCACTTTCTTTCTCACATTCTTGCACTTACTCTTTTTCCTGTCCTTCTGAAATCTGTGACCATGAGGCTTAGCTGCTCGGGGATTGGCTGGCCATGCAGAGGTTTTCTCTGAGCAAGTGTGTATGTGTGTGTGTGTGTGTGTTGTGTGGTGGTGGGGTGGGGGAAGGTTGTGGCGAGATGGCCTCTAATACCCGTTCAGGCCTCAAATGCTCTTTAGATTTTCCACTCGTGCCGCGCCCCACCACACACACACACACGTAACACTCTCTTGCTTTCTTCCTCGTTGTCTCATTTCTTTTCTCACTCTCGCTACTCCCTCTGTCCATCCCGTTGGAGCGCTGAACGTTGCTCTAGCCTGCGGCCCACAGAAGGCTCTATTCAGGCAGCAATCAGCGGAATCCGGCTCCAGAAAGAAGCCCATTCATCGGCCACGCACACGGCCGCCCCTCACCCCCTTCCCTGTCGAAACACTGGCCAACTTCTGTGTGTGTGTGTGTGTGTGCGTTATTTCAGCATGTTGTACATTTAACCATCTAGATCGTTCAACTGGAGTCATGGCATGTCTCTCTCACTCTCACACACACACGCACACACACACACAAACAAACACAAACACAGTAATATTTCTTGCTGTTGTGTGATTGAGGCCTTTTTATCTGTAATGAAGCAGATGTTGTGTGCTGATATGATATGCCATGATGCCCTTGCGCTGAGCTCCAGTGCAGTGTTGCCAGGCCATCTGCCAGGCTCATGTCCAGGTTGGTGCGCTGAGCTTAGGGATGCCTCTGGCTAGAGGACTGCCTGTGAACAAAGGTTATGGAGTGGAGGGAAACAGCTCTTGGGTCTCTCTCTCTCTCTCGCTCTCGTTGTTGATAATTGAGAAACTTTAAAAGTATATTTTACAGTAGAATGGTGTTTGGTTCAAATCCAAGTTCAAGTCCAAGTACAAATCTTCAGTAAGTAAGTCCAAGTTACAATCTGTATAATTGTGGAACATGTTGGACTCTAGTCCGAAAGAGAATCAACATGCATGTAGTATTGACCTACAGGTAAAGCTATGCTAATGAACACCTCATCTCAGGTTATGTGTGAATCAAGTCACACGCATTAAGCATTGATGTTGATTGTGATCTTGCTGCCTTGGACAGAATTTTTCCATTCGTCTTTATTTTTTTTTATATATGTATATATATATACTTCAGATGAAGAATAGGCTTAGTTTAGTCACTACGCTATTAGTCACTTCCCTTTTGGCATGAGAAATGATTTAAAAAAAATGATGATTCACTGTCTTTCACTGTCTTTCTTCAAGTTACACCAAAAATGTTATCATGGCAGCAAATTTGTGCTTTTTGCATTTCAGGCCTATGGCCCATTCGCCCCATTCATACAGCTACTGCTTATAGCTATAGCTGTGGCATACACAGCCTTTAGGTTAGCCATTTTTTCTACCCTCATTTCTGATTTGATGGGCTATAAGGCCTGGTTTGTGTCTGACAATATTGGTAAAACTACCCTTGCATGCATGCTGTTGGCGGGACAACATGACTGCCACACGTGATGAGCCATAATCTAAAAGAAACAAAGAAAGAAAGTAAGCTAGATATATCTACCTGCCTTTCTAAACTTCACCTCCTCTCTGTCTATCCTCATGTCCCCCGTTGGTCTTTGTGTAACTTTCCATCTCCCTGTCCAACGCTGTCACTCAAGTGCTCTGTGTGTAGTCTGGGTCTGCTGTGACTGACCACATTATGCTGTGGCTCTCCGCTCGCTCGCCCTGTTCCCACAGACCTGCTCTCTTGGGAGTGCACAAATACAACAGCTGTATTGTGTGTGTGTGTGTGTGTGTGTGTGTGTGTGTTTGGCTCAGGGCTGCAGCATGAAGAAGGAGTCTGACAACAAATGTAATGGTTTACTAGATAAATATTTAAAAATAAAACAAATAAAAGGCTTTACCATGTGTATGCCAGAGATGACGTAAAAAAGATAATGAATAAGGCCCATGAAATATGTATATTTTTTTATTTTCTACCAGTCTATCAAGAAACAATGTCTTATCAGAAGGTACTGAAGGACACTCCTTTAGAAATGTTTGTCATAGGGAGCTTACAACAAACCTCTAAATAATGGTTGCTAGCCTAGAGTGCAGAGTGCATTCTCCAGATCAGTACCTAATTATAAAAAAAGAAATTTACTAGCTGTTCACCTTCTGCTAAATAAAGTGTTTTTAAAATATGTTTAGTGTTTTGTAAAAATAAATAAAACTGAGGTAGACTGAGATAGAATAAAATAGTTTAGGAACTGGCTGTACTAGCTAGCCTGGGCCCACCAACACTTCCTGTGACTTTACATTGAATTTCACAAACTAGTCAGCCTGGCAAAGCTGCCGTTTTAGAGCATCTCTGTTCCCAAAAAAGTGTGAACCAATGAGAAACGAGCTCCCCCCCAGCCCTAGGGAAAAGTCTGTGTGATTCCATGATTGATGGTGCAACATGGAAATCAAGTTTGAGGGAGATCTCACCAAGGGGTGCCAAGAGGTGTCAGAGGAGCCATACAGAATAGTGCTAGAACACAACCGGCAAGAAAGGGAACAATCCAACTAGGTGTGCACAGTTGGCTAGTTAATCAAGCAAAGCCTGTCCATTTAACAGCAATGACAATCCCTGGCCTGTGTGCATGCTGAAGAAAGAAAAATATTTTATGCAGCGTTGGTGTTAATAATAATTGTGTTCATATAGGTGTGTGTGTGAGAAGAAGACTGTATAGGTTGTGCAAGGAGAAGCTGTTCTTGCTTAGCTTGAGTGCTGCTCCCAGTAGCAGCTGTTAGACCTCAGAGTACAGGTAGTAAACGCCAGGTAGTCAGCAACACATACACACACACAAACATGCATGTGCGCACACTTTTTACAAAATACCTTTTCTTCCCAAAAGGCCAAATTGCCTGACTTGCAACCTGCTCTATGTTTGTATCATTTCTCCTGATTAGGGATGAGACAATTACAGATTTTGATGATGCAATTATTGCGAGGGAAATAATTGCAATAATGTGATTATTGCTATCATTATGAAATGATACATTTTTAAATACCCTATTATTTATATCCTAATCAATCATATTATTAATATCCTAACTATATCAGAAATATCCTACTGCTTCATTTAACTCTTGAGCAATGTTTGAGGTGGGTGCAAAAGGCACAGACTTTGAGAAGGATTCTTTAACAGCTGGTTGTTGAACTGCAGCACCAGCTTTCGTTAAAAGGTGAAAGAAAAAAATGAAATGAATTAGCCATATCAAGATTATCTTTGAATTACAAATTATCAGTGTGCTTGACAGCAGTCTATTTACCTCTCCCTCAATTGTATTTGTGTTGGCAAAATATGCTGAGTAGGCTACCATTATTATCACGCCAGAATTATCTTTATTGAGTCTGCCAATTCATACCCATTTCTTAATTACTTTTTCCAGTTCTCATTTTAACTTCAGTTCATGCTGTCTGTCTATTACAGTTGTGTTGGTTTTAAGTTCTAGGTTGCTTGTGGAGAGAAACATGGTGATTTCACATTTGTAACAATGAAATGAATGAATGAATGGTTTTTCCGTGCTTGAAGTCTACTTGCTCTATGTTACAGAAGTTTTTTGCTACTAGTGTAGTAGACCTCTAGCTCTGAAAAAAATCTGACCACTGTTAATAAAACGGTTAGATCATTTACACATTACGGGGAAAGGACTGGAGGTCCACTGAAAGAGAGGGAGCTAGGCTAAAGGATACACCAAGAAAATTGGGCAACTAGCCAAATCTATGGTGTTGTAGCCGTAGCTTCAGTAGCCCAAAGTTATCTCCCAAAGAAGCTAACCTACGTCACACAGTCAAACTCTTGATGTAGGCTACTTAAAGCTCAACTCTCACTATTGAGAGTGGCCCGTTTATATAAATATCCCCTTGCAACTGAAACATATCAACAACAACCTATATCTGTTATTGTACATTACCTTCATATGAATGTATAGAGCTGGGTGGTTGTCACTGAAATAGGGTTTGGGCACACACCTTGCATTCTAAGAATTTTGCCGCCATGTTGGCAGCGCACCGAACGTAATATCCATTCATTCAGATGCAGAAGACAAGAAGCAGAAATATAATATTAGCGATTATTTTCCTCTTGCGATCGTGGGTTGCGCTGTTACACACCACTATACAGCAACATACGACCAAGACGGCGAAAACTAAGTAACAACAACACACTAATAGGCGGGAGTAAATCCATAGCAATCCATAGTAAACTAAGGAGTTAGGCTGCCAATATGGCGGTGCCCGCAAAGGTTTTTACGTCATGATCCCGAGCCCTATAGAGTTTGCCGGTGAGGTTCCGGAAGTGATTTTCCCATTAATTTTTCCCATTGACATTTAGATTACAACCCACGATATCCGAATTACGGAAGGATGGTTGCCATGGCGCCGCCGCGTTCGGACGCCTTTCTGGTTGCTCCGTCTTATTTGTGCATCTATTTACTTTTTTATTGTTTATTAACATTTAACTTCTTTACCCTATTGTCGGCCTTAATTGCGTATGATGGTATTACACTCAAAAACATCGGTAGTGAAGTGCCTTTTTTGTTTCGTGATGTTTTAATCGGCGATTCCACCTGGCCGACTGAGATTCTCCGAAATGCTCATCGGAACCATGGAGATGATGCACCTCTGAGATGCAGGAAGAGAAAACATCGAGGGAAGAGAGCTGGGGCCCGAAACAGATTGAGGAAAAAAGCCCACAGGCCTCCACTGCCTAGCATTCTTCTGGCAAATGTTCAATCTCTTGAGAACAAGATGGATGAACTTAGGGCAAGAATACAGTTTCAGAGAGACATCCGGGACTGTAATATTCTTTGCTTTACAGAGACATGGCTAACCAGCTGTGTCATTACTCCGGCGGAGTTTTTCTCAGTTACGCGCTCTGACAGGTCTGAGGAGTCTGGAAAATCGAAAGGTGGTGGTGTTTGCATCATGACGAACTGCAAGTGGTGTGATCCAAGAAACGTAACCGTTCTCTCGAAGTCATGCTCCCCCCATCTGGAGCACCTGGCAATCATCTGCCGCCCCTTCTATTTACCCCGTGAGTTTACGTGCGTAATATTAACTGCTGTCTACATCCCTCCACAAGCCAACATCGACATTGCTGTATCAGAACTGCATGAAGTACTAAATGGACAACAACAGAAGCACCCGGAGGCTGCGCTCATTGTGGCAGGTGATTTTAACAAAGTTCATCTTAACCGGTCCATGCCTGAGTTTATTCAACACATCCACTTTCCCACGCGTGGTGACAACATACTAGATCATTGTTATACACAGTACAAGGAGAGTTATAAAGCCAAATCCCTACCAGCTTTTGGAAAATCTGATCATATAGCTGTCTTTTTGCTACCATTATATAAACAACGAAGTCAGAGGGAATCCCCAGTGACGAAGGAGGTGAAGCGCTGGACCGACCAATCGGAAGCCATGCTACAGGACGCCCTTAGCAACGTAGATTGGGAGCTGTTCCGATCGACCTCTGCTGACATAAATGAGTTTACTGAGGTGGTATTGAGTTACATTAACGTGCTAACGGATTCTATCGTTCCATCTGTTAAAATTCGTAACTTCCCTAACCAGAAGCCATGGGTGGATAGTGAAGTAAGATTGGCATTGAAGAAAAGAAACATCACTTATAAAACTGGCCTTATTTCAGGTGATATGTCAAGATTACAAATCAGCAGCATATAGTTTAAGGAGAACTATAAAAGATGCAAAGTTACGTTATCGGGACAAGGTTGAAGCTGATTTCATGGAAGGTGATCCAGCACGTGTGTGGAAGGGGCTAAGAAACATCACTGGTTTTGGAACTAAATCCCCTTCAATGACAAGTGTGAGTAAATCTCTTCCTAATGAACTCAATGCTTTTTATACTCGCTTTGATGTTAATAGGCAAGAGGATCTTGTACAGACTGTGTGGGATGCTAGTGGGGATACACCTTCCTGCCTCTCTGAGGAAGATGTGTGCAATGTCTTTTTGAGAGTTAACAACAGAAAAGCCTCTGGACCGGATGGCATCTCCAATAGGGTCCTGAAAACCTGCGCTGCTCAGCTGGCCCCTGAGTTTACCTACATCTTTAATGAATCGTTGGCTCAAGGTACAGTCCCAGCTTGCTTTAAGCAATCCATCATTGTTCCTGTGCCTAAAAATAAGAATCCATCATGCCTTAATGATTATCGCCCGGTGGCATTAACATCTACTGTGATGAAATGTTTTGAGAGGCTTGTAAAAAACATTATCTGCGCATCACTCCCAAGTTCATTCGATCCCCTCCAATTTGCCTACAAGGCTAACAGGTCAAGAGAGGACGCCATATCAAACCTCCTGCACACCACCTTAACTCACCTAGAGGAGGGACAGGGGAATTATGTGAGGATGCTGTTCATTGACTTTAGTTCAGCATTCAACACAATTGTGCCTTTAACCTTAGTCACAAAGATGAAGGCCCTGGGACTGAATGCCACGTTATGTCACTGGATACACAACTTTCTCACCAACCGTCCACAAGTGGTTAGAGTGGCTGGTGTGACTTCTGAGACACTGACCATTAGCACAGGTGCACCACAAGGTTGCGTTTTGAGCCCCTTGCTTTACAACATCTACAGTCAGTGTCGCATGAAATGGCCCAGCTGCACGCACGAACCTCACGTGCGTCATGAGTGTGTCACGCACTATTTACTTATTTTTTTTCTGAAGAAGCTGCAGTGTACCCAAACAACCACCAGGTGGCACTTGGGAGCGCCCGCAGTCGCGGGCGCGAGTGTTCTAACAGCATACAGCTGTCAGGAAATAAAGTTGAGCTGAAATAGGCTAGTTATGCTGAATAGCTTACTGTTATTTTGTTACTGTAAATAGTCTGTTATTTGAGTGTTGTTTTCTGTTTGTGTTAACCAACCTTAGGCTAAATATAGTAATTAATAATTCAATTCAATAAAAATAGCCTAATTAATACAGTGACTATGCTGACGCATAGGCTACAGGCACGTTGAAATCAAATGAAACAAGTTTACTAAGCGACCAATGATCATTGAACGAACGAGTTATGCAAGTGCAATTTATGATCTGGTCCATGTACTTTTTCGTTCATTCATTATTGGATTGTGGATGTTACATGGGAAACGAAAAAAGGCAATATGAATTTGTACAGGTAGCCTAGTGTATTATTTCTAAGACAGAAACTAAAGCAATGGTTGGGTGTCTTTTAGGAATTGAAAATTAAATACTTAAATATAAAAAACTGGCGTTCTGAATTATGACTTGTGACCCTTTTGGAAGTAGGCTAACGTTAGCAACTCTTTTGGGCGAATTGGGTATTGCATGGGTTTGTTTGTCACCCGCATCACATCGCTTGTTTAAGCATATTCAGACATAATGTCGCGAAGGCATGCAGCGCATGCAGATATTTCACAGCATCTAAGGAGCAGCATAGACTAAAAGGGGTCTTTGTCACCAGTGGCGGTTCTGCGCTGAATTGCGCCCCGGGCGAGACTACCACCCGGCGCCCCCCCTCCCCCCAAAAATGTGTCCAAAACACACTAAAATAAGGAATTTTAAGTTTCACTATGTAGGCCTAATGTTAGAATTTCTGTGATGGTTTGTATATTATGCTTTTGTTGTGTTTTCAAAAGTATAGCAGGAAGGGGGCGTTTGTTAGTTGAACTGGTCCACCGGAGGATAGCCCAAACCATCTCGTAGAAACTTATGAGCCAGGGAAATTGAAATGACCCTCCCTTGGCAAATGTAATATTTTGAGCAACCCTCCCAGCTTAATTTCACAAGTCCTCAAATTTACCTTTTAGCCTCCGTTTCAAGAAACGTTGACAATTTCACGATATTTCAACGTCAGCAACTTCATTCTGATTTTACACACATTGCGGGGTCTAGCATGGGTACCGTGAATTACACGTTACACCACTACCAAAATCATACAGAGAGAACCTTGTTGCATACCTTTATCCTTTGCCCGTTTCTTCTCGTCTTTTCTTTTTTTTTTTTCCTAAATTGGGTAGGCTACCTGCCTACACCTAATCGAGGTTGGGTTGGACAATCAACAGATTTCCCATCTGCAATTCTGCAGTCAGTTACGACCGTAAGTCAAGACTAAATCAATTCACCTCCACATCATAATCGTTTTTATTAGGCCTACCTTTTTTTTATTAGCAATTTAAATAAAAGGTGCTACTTATTGGTCTGTGTTTATAATTTTTTCTCTTTTTTTCTAAATAATATGTTGAATTAAATGCGTTATTTGTAATAAAGTCAGGTTTCACAGACAGTTTAGCCCACTTCTTCATTTGGGAGAGGTAAACTGTAGCCTATACTCTGCGCCCACATCCCCTCCCGTCATCCCCTCTCGCTCACTCAGCTTCTGTGCGTCTCCTTCAGCAGCAGGCAGGGGCGGCACAGGTAGCGCATCATAGACAATAGAAAGTGCTTCGCGGCACAGATTTTTTTCCCCTCTTGTGCCGCCCCCCACGTAATGCCGCCCTGGGCGGCTGCCCCGTTCGCCCATGCCTAAAACCGCCACTGTTTGTCACACATTGTCAGTATAAAGCATGAAACCAACTAGAAATATGAAGATATAATCATAGTCAGTAACGGGAGTCCGGTGACATACAAAGGAATCGAAATTACGTTTCACACTTGTCCCATGCGTAGACGTTGACAACAATAAAGTGCAGATGCACAACAAAAACAATTTAAACAATAAGGTACTGTTAAGGTCAAGGTACTGTTAAGGTTCTGTTATTGCGATGTGTAATTTTGAGTGTAAGATGTGTTTCAATTCAATAAAAGTCTTCACACGGACATGCATTTTGTGCTGCTTGCGAATGAGGGATTTAGGGTAGGCTCACTCTGCAGTTTTTGTAAACAATTAGTCGCCCATCCTCCCAGCAGATCGTTTGCACGTATAGCCTCCCCCCTCCCCCCGATCTTTATACACAATTCAAGTAAGATGATGTGTGCTGAGAGGCTTGTGGCGTAAAACGTCCCTTCTGTGGGGGAGAGTCGGGAAGATTTAACCGGGGGACGAATTAACCATTGAGATTTTCTCGTAAACCATTCACAATTCAAACATGAAATTTTGTCATCCCAGCGTGATACATCTAATCATAGGGAAACGTATAGGGCCGTAGTGCCATTGTGAACAATGCCATCATGACATTCGCAGTATAAATTGTGACAGTTTGCATTGCTTCCCTGATGCGACTGGTTGGGACAGTGGCTGCATATGATAGGGCACTGTCGTGTCTCGTGGGTAATGTAGTCTTTTATCGGTCTTGTGATATTGTCTATTCTCGGGCCAGTGTCGCTGTGTCGGACCAGTTTCAGCAAAGTAGGCCTACCGGAATGCAGAATAAAATGGTGCAACCCAAAAGACTAAAATACTGAAGTAACGAACTGCGTTCTGCTGCGCTCCGGCCCACGTCAAGCACTGCCGGGACGCAGAAAAAAGTGGAGGAACGCAAAACACGAAAATACAGAAGTTCCGAAACTGCGTTCCAGACCACTTCAAGCATGACTATAACAAATAATTACCATCCCTCCTCATCGGTCGCCATCCATTAGTGTACAATTTGAAACCTGTTTGTGCCCTTTCCTCGACTATTTTGTTCCAGTATTTCAATATGATCACGTATAGACATTTTTCTCAGTATAAAGCATGAAAGCAACTTAAAATATGAAGATATAGCCTAATCATAGGACGATGGCAGCTAAGCTCGTTTAAAGGGAGTCCGGTAATAATTCTGGGGTCAGCTCAAAGTGAATTTGCCTGCAACAAACATTGACTAAAAGGGGTCTCTGTCACA
>JAGFZM010003160.1:0-12425 GCA_017657215.1 Limnothrissa miodon
ATGCAAACGCTCACAAACGGCACGCCCCCTGACAGGTTGCCGCAACAGTGCATCTTTCATCTGTGTGTGTGTGTGTGTGTGTGTGCGTGTGCGTGCATGTGTGTGGGTGTGTGTGTGTGTGTAAATGTGACACACACTTCTGTATTGAGTTGATAGAAGTGGAAAAGATATATGTGCCTATATGTGAGGGAATAAAATGTGATGTACTTGGATAATGGAGGGTTGTTTGAGTGGGGTAACACGCGCACACACACACACACACGGAATCAGAAAGGAAACGCATTGCCTTTCTTCTGCTATAATCCCAACAATTGTTTTTACTCCAGTATTCCTGGAATGTGCAGAAGGCCAGTCGACTAATTCATCTCATTTTTTTTCAAGCCAGTTACTTAACACTCCATTTCAACACTGGCCTTCCCCCCCCCCCCCCCCCATTCTTGTTAATTATTTCTGAACAGAGAGGCACAAATAGATTGCAGGAACTCGGAAACAATGTAATATATTTTTGCTTTTTAAAAGCTGGCACTTTATAAGTACGATATATTAAACACTATTTTAAACACTGCAGCAGCAGTGACAACAGTAGAATTCCTAAAATATCCATTCATCCATCAATTCATACATACCTACAGTATATGCACATATACATACATACATATACACACACACACATGCATACATACATAAATGCATACATAGATACACACATACATACTTACCTACAGTATGTAAATGCATACATACATACATACATACATGCACTGACTACAACAGAAAAGCCCTGCAGCGCATAGTTAACACAGCTGAGAGGATCATTGACGCACCACTCCTCCCCCTGAATTTCTTGAATTTCCCCTTGGGGATCAATAAAGTATCTATCTATCTATCTATCTATCTGAAAGACATACTCTCCCTACCGGAAAGCGATCACTATTTTAAGTGATGCCAGTCACCCTGCACACCAACTGTTCAACCTCCTGCCCTCTGGATAGAGGTAGGGAGCGGAGACTCACTAACAGCTCTCTCCATCTGTTAGGCTGTTGAACTCTTCCCCTTTCCAGCCCCTGAGTAAATCATCTGGTCTCGGAATCCTCTGATTCACAGAAAACAAAGACTCCCGCTGATCAATGCAAAATTTGCACAACCTGCTGCTACTTTTATTTATAAATGCTGTTATTCTTTGACTTTGCACAGTAAAACCACTGATGCTATTCTCTGACTTTTACCCCATAGAAAGATTTTTAAGCCTTTTTTTAAGTAAGTTTTATTTAAATACAAGCAGTATATGCCTTACTGTATGTGCACTGTACCTACTATAGTGGTAGGCACCGGTAAAGCAGAATGTTTTCTGCTGTACCTGTACACTTGTTTTGTCTGTCCTGTCTTGTCTGTCTACTGTATCTCTAGTGGTAAGAATAGTGGTTAGAATATATTTTCTGTTAGAACATAGTTGTTGTTTCTGTGTAATGTTGTTTCTATGCACTTTTATAGTTTGTTCTTCTGTATTGTCTGTCTAATGTACGCAAGGGTCAGTGAGAAATGTAATTTCGATTCCTGTTTATGGCTAGTACATGTAAAGAAATATTACTGATATATATTGATATTACTTTTTAGTATTGGTGTTAGTTTTTATATTGATGGTCATGTGTATTTGTGTGTATTAATGAGAATCTAAATGTTGATGGTGTGTGTGTGTGTGTGTACTAATGATGATGTGTATAATGATATGTATGTGTGTGTATTACAGTAGTGACATAAAAGTGAGGTTTCGTTTGTACCTTTCCCAAATACAGGTGCAGACTCACCTGGAGAACCCCACTGATTACCACATCCGCCAGTCTCAGCGGCAACAGGTGAAGGAGTACCTGTCCTCCACCTACATCCCCAAGCAGGCGGTGCACGCCATCTCGGGGGTAGTGCAGCCCTCTCCGCCCAACCTGGGTCAGCAGGGTCAGACGGCTGCCGCCGCCACCCCACCCCTGCCCTCCCCACGCATGCGCACAGAACAACTCATCAGCTCCGCGGGAAACAGCGCCCCTGCCAGCCCCATGGCCATGCTCAACATCAGCCATGAAAACGAGGTGAATGATTTCTCTCTCTGTCACACACATACACACAGACCCAGTCACACATGCGCACACCTAGATGCACACAGACTTGTACATGGGTAAGGTGGAAAGTTTGAGAACTTAGAAACTTTGGCAAGATACACACACACATTCATTTTTGGATGGTCATCAGGTGATCAGTCATGTGGTGATGAGAATGTGGAAAGATTGAGATATTCCTTTGTCTGATTGACATCTCTGTCCCGCCTCAATCACCCCTTCACTCACCTTATCTGCTCTGCCTGTGCACATTCTGCCTTAGACTTAACTGCCAAAATGCCAGTTGCGCGTTCTAGGCGGAGCAACCCTGAAATCTCATGAAAAGTTTCCTTACGTGTGTTCTCCTCCTGACTTTTTACTGTTATGCACCTTTGAGGGCTGTATTAAGGTCAAGTGGCACTATTTGGTGAAATAGTATATTGAACATGCCAAAGCTCGAGACAGTCTATATTACATTGTTCATCATCAATTCTAAGTATGACCATATTTCTATCATGTTCTCAAAAATTAAAGCCAAAATGCCAGTTCTGCACTTTCTTGCTTGAGCACGCAGACAGCCACGCATTTATCGGCTTGTCCTGCGAATGTGACTCACAGACACCCCATTCTGCGCTTTCGTTTGGACTGTGAGGCCTTTGCAGAACACCAGCTATGCTGCCGCAGCAACGATCCACAAAACCGGTCGGTGATCATCTAGGTCATAAGCGATTCTGGCATCTGGGTTGTTTCAGGGAGTTCCATTGCATAATCTTAAATCGCACAGCTGATTTCATAGTAGTTTGAGAAGTGCACAATTTCGAAATGACATCTCTTTCACTGAGATCGTTGTGTGTGAGTGCAATCTTATCTTTTTCTCCTCCCTGTCCTCCATGGAACAAACAGGCTAAGGTAGAAGGAGCACATTTTAAATATTTTTCGCTGGTTAAGAAGCGCTAAATTATCTATTTCTTATTTTGTCACAGTGTGCACAGTTTATGAATTCAATGAAATTGTATTATTCTGTGGTATTCGCAAATGTTTTGCACTGGTTGAATATTATGACAATGTGTTGATTTTGATAGCTTAGCCGATAGGCACAGACATACACTTAATCTTGTCATGTCATGCCTATTCGAATTTAACATTTGCACTTTCCTTTGACTACAATTGCATATTCATGTTTAATCCATAGTCCTTGTTCCATGTTTTCCTGATAGCCACAATCCATGACTTTGGCACAGAGACTAGCCTCTATTTTGGGTTAATACCGCCCCATTTAAATCCTGTAGGAGGGGCAGGCATTTACAGAAGAGAATACGCGCAGTTCAAAAGCTTGTAAATGAAATTGTGTAAAAACAAACTTAAGTGCTTATCGGAGATACCGCTCTATATGAATAACAAATAGACACACACACACATACACACACACACAGTCATACACCTCAGTCCCTCTCTTCACTCCACAATTATTAATTCAAACACAATATGTAATAACACAGGCACACGAACACTCCTTAGCAATCCCCAAACAGTGCTTGATCGCTTGTCTAGAGTGTGTGTTTGTGTATGTGGGTACTGTGTGTGTGTGTGTGTACATCAAGAATCAAGGACTTATTTAAAATACTGATGTAAGACATGTAGTGAAATTAGCTTCATTAAAGGTAAAAAGAAAGCTACAAGAAAATCAATTGTAAATAAATTACTAGTCAATATTCTATGTAGCCTACAGAACCAGATGTAGTTAGTTTGTTAGTGTCCAGCATCTTCCAGAGAGTGTGGCAGCTTTGAAGTTGGATGGAGACACACACACCCAAGCCTAACTCACTCCACTTGTTTTCCTGTAGGTCAGAGTGTTAACTAAAAGATCTTCTCTCTCATGGCCTGTTAAGTGGCCCATTAAAACCATGCTGGGCCAATTAGGGGTTAAAGAATGTTAGAGATGCCATCGTGCAACACACACACACATACACACTCACACACACACACACACACACACACACATATACACTCACAAACACACACACACACACACACACACTTGGCCCTTTGGAACCTGGCAGACTTTGGTCCTAACTACCCAAAGGCTTCTCCGTTTGTGCCCTAGGATTCCATGGATGGTGAGACAAACAACACACACACACATTGTCTGGTATGCCAGGATAACTTCATCAGTGATGAGGGTCATCCTTGTGTATTCCATGGTGCAGACATTCTTGTCTAAGTCTAAGTATTGTAGTAGGGAAAAAAAAGGCGTGAAACAGCTATGTGTGTGTGTGTGTGTGTGTGTGTGTGTGTGTGTTGGACTATTCTATAGATTTGATTCCTGATGAAAGTTGTTTGCAAGGTGGAATCAAATAGTAAAGTCAAGTATGTAAAATGTGTGTGTCTGTGTGTTCCTGCGTTTATAGCACATGAGACCTTTAATTCCGAATAAAAACTATTTGGTAACACTTTATAATAACCATCCAGTATAAATGGTTAACTGATGCTTTATTTTGCAACTATAATAACATAGTTTATCACTTATAAATCATCAAATAATCATTTTTGGATAACAATCAATGGTTACTAAATACATTACATACAAACACTTTATTATCAGCTTATGGAAATCTAAACAATATATTTATATATAAAATACTAAATATATATGTTTAGTGATATCCTTGTTTCAATTTACTTTATATTAATAAACAAAATTTTTATTGCAAGCATTGTTGCTATTAATGATGCATTGACTGTTTGTTAATGATTATAAAGTTTATTGTAGACCTTTCCAAACACCTATGTCTACTATATAGGTTGATTAACTGTTGAACTATAAATGATGTTTAGTTGATTTACAGTTAGTTAGAAAAACCATAACAATTTGTTTTTCAGATGGTTATTCTAAAGTTGGGTCCTAGTCTTTGAATTATTAGTATTTTAACTATAAATGATGTTCTATTCATTCACAGTTAGTTAGTTAAACTATAACAATTTGTTTTTCAGATGGCTATTCTAAAGTTGGTTCCAATGATAATAAACAATTTATAAATAATCTAAAACACATCTGTAAACAGTTAAATCTCTGGACTTGGCACCTGTTCATGGCTCCCTCACATGGCAACGGTTCTGCAACACCACTCATGGTCACTGGTGATTTTGCCATGTTTCACACTTGCTACAGACGTAGGTGCCTTTGCCAGTGGCAACTCATGATTGTTTTGTCTGGGGAAGCCCATTGCCATAAGTTTCACGATAGCGGGTGTAGCCTGTAGCCACATAGGCTTATGGGTTCTAATTTGAAACCAGCCTAGATTTGTGTTTTGTAAAATCCTAACAACGTTTGTTGTAGCCTATAATAAATAAGTGTGCTTAAAAATATATACAGGCTAATTTAATAAAAATATATACAAACAAATATTGCAGTGCATGCAGGGAAACATTAAGGCTAGCTTTTTGAGCTAAGCAGCTAGCTGTCAACCAGTTTCAGTGCCTAGTGCCAAGTTGAGTATGATCATACTTCCGTGGTGTTTTTCTTTGCATAACTGACACTACTTTTACATGAAGCTGCAAGTCATTCTGCAAGAAATGGTCTATGTCCTCCATTGCTACCTCTCGACAAACAACGTCTAGACTACATGAATGAATTTACCTAAAGCCATCAGAACAAATACCGCTGGATTCACAGATTGATGATAAACTTATTCCTCATTGACAAACTAATTCCTGATTGCTAAACACACTACCACACATTACAATTGGATGAAGTATCAAATTTAGAGATTTCATTGACATTTTTTATTTTTTTTTGTCAAGTTCAAAGACATTTCCAACTAAACTTCCGATTGAAATTGCGTAAAAGGCTATCAATCCAGTAACTTAACTTCTGATTGATTGATTGATTCACAAATTACCAAGAATGGTATCACAGGGCCGTTGCCATGTGAGGGTGCCATAAACAGATTTTTCAGAGTTTATAGATTTTTTTTTTAGATTATTTACAAATTGTTTATTAACATTGGAACCAACTTTAGAATAGCCCTCTGAAAATCATTTATAGTTCAGTTACTAACGATTCAAAGACTAGGACCCAAAACAAATTGTTATGATTTTTCTAACTCTAAATCAATAGAACATCATTTATAGTTCGATATAGTAGACATCTATTAGGTTTTATGTTAATAGATTTGGAAAGGCCTACAATAAACTTTATAATGATTAACAAACAGTCAATGCATCGTTAATAGAAACAATACTTGCAATAAAATAAATAGTTTAAATTGAAATCAGGATATCAGTAAACAGTTACATTTAGTATTGTATATGTAAATACACTGTTTACATTTCCATAAGCTTATTATAAAGTGTTTGTAAGTAATGTATTTAGCAACTATTGATTGTTATCTACAAATGATTTATTGATGATTTATAAGTGATTAACTATTTTTTATAGTTGCAAAATAAAGCATCAATTAACCATTTATACTGGATGGTTATTATAAAGTGTTACCAACTATTTCAATCAGATGAAACATTCATTTTGATTTAAAAAGACCATGTAAACACTCAAAATGATTATTCAGAATTAAACTCAATTCTGAATAAAGTGGGTGGTTTATTCCGATGGTAAAGTGGTCCACACACTGCAGTGATCGAATCCGACCTCAGCCCTATAGGCATTAAGATATTTGTGTCCAAGTCCGACCAAGCCCGACACTCTTAAAATCACACCATTTTCATAAGCATTCTATACACGTTGATATTGCTTGTGTGGAAAGTCCAATTTTATTAATCAATTGACAGGCATTCGGAATCAGCACAGATAAGCGGAGCATGAGCGCACACACGGAGCAAGAAGTGCGTGTTAAAACAAGAGGCCGGGCACAGTTATGTCGGCTAACCAATTTAAATTAAATTAACATATAACAAAATAGAAATAGAAGTAAATAACAAGAGGTTTGTATGGGCCAATATCTGTAAATGAAATGGGCCAATATCTGTAAATGAAATGGACACTTCAGGAGCGCCCCCAGTGCTGCAAAAACATTAACTAGTTTATTGAAATAATTTGACAAAATCACTTTCAAGGAATTATTCACAGAATCCGTTCAAAATTTAGGCTAATCCATGTTCTTTTGGAGAAAAAGGATTGAGTCGACAGTGGATGGCAGTCCTCCTCTGCTCGACTGTTCTGCCAGCAGCGCTGAAGTTGCGCTCGCTGCTACTGCTGCACGTCTCACAACTGCACTTAGGGCTGCATGCAGAGGTGTCAAAAGTACTGACAATCATTACTCAAGTAGAAGTATAGATACTAGAGTTTAAAAAAACTTTTGTAGAAGTTGAAGTATCAACTTAAAGTTTTTATTCAAGTAAAAGTAAAGTATATAGGGTTTCAGAACTACTTAAAGTATAAAAGTAAAAGTAATCTGCGGGAAAACGCTTAAATACGAAATATTTTGTTCTAAGCCTTTTAAATGAGCCTGTATAAGACGCTCTCGCAGTGCTCCTGACTCACTTTCAGACGCACAAATTTACATACGCTATTATTGAGCCTCAAAGAACAATTTCTAATGGTCAAAAAACATGTTCTATGACTCATTTTAGGGCAATTAATCGAAAAATAACCGTAATCAATCAAATTTTTCCAGGTTGATTATTTCAATTACTTTAGAAAAACATTGATGTTCAATAAATAATCATAGATAGTAGTGTGTTTCCTTCAATTATTTTAAAATCAAGTAATGGACCCTTCATTCAATAATCTCTCACTTGTAATATGTGAGCATATGTAGGCCTACTGTCAGTGAACTATGAGGGTAAAAATAATTACATACGACGGCCTGCCAAGACTGATAATATGCAGCGTTGTCAAAGTGTAAGCTGTTACGGAACACAGGCTCAAGACACAGGAGGATTCGGACAACAAGAAGTTTACTGAAAGTCAGGGAGGCAAACAAGGAGTAAACCAAGGGTTCCAAAGGCAACAAAGACAAAGCACAGAAGATCTACTTAACTGAGGAATTCCAGACAGTCAAACACAGGATCGTAAGAAAACACAGGGCAAACTAGTAGTCCCAGTAGTTTCACCTGAGGTCAGACAAAGACTGCCATGGGAGGAGGGTTTATATGAGGCTGGTAATCAGACCGGCAGAAGAGGGCAGGTGTGAGTCATTAGTACTCTGGTGAGTGAGTAGCACAGGTTTCGTGTAACTGGTGAGTGGGCGTGCCTGCTGGAGAGCCTGGTGCAGCTGTGACATAAGCTCTTTGTGGGAGCTAGTTTTTGGCTGCGCAGTGATTGGTCAATACATTCCAGCCTATGGATTAGCCAATGGTGTCGCATAAACGCATATTTTTCATTCCAGCTCAAGCTTGTTCAATTTTTTGAATGATGAAAACGAGACAAAATTAAATGGAAGTAACGAGGCTCTTTTTAAAATGTAAGGAGTAGAAAGTACAGATAATTGTGTGAAAATGTAAGGAGTAGAAGTAAAAAGTAGGCTGAAAAATAGTTACTTAAACCCACTATGTGTAAGTTTTATTTTTTTCGCATGAGAATTTCTCCCATCTATCGCCGAAGTGGTATACTGCACACGTTTGAATAAAATATAATATAATAAAATATTAGCCCTTCCCTTCCCACGGTCCTCATTTTCCATGGTCCTCATTTTGAAAATGGCGGCGCAAAATGGATATTCTCATTTGGTACCCAGCCACATCTATATATAAATGGAAATTACCAAGTTTACGGGAACACTACAATTTATTCATGGAGGTAATTACCGTCGTTTTACATTATATTTTTGAAAGTAAAAATGTATTTTTAATAAAAGACGAAGATAAATAGAAGATAAATCCTACACGTAGTGGCTTTAAGTAAAGTGTAGATAATGAAAAATTCTACTTGACACCTCTGGCTGCACGTGTTTCATTGTCGCATCAATAGAAAAATCTCTCGCACAGGAAGAAATATGTTATGCTGTTATTTATTTTTTTGAATTAGGAGAATCTGTCACAAACCTATGACTAAAACTATCATGAAGTGTAATAAGTTGTTTTTCATTTTACATTTCATACTGTATGTCTTATCGCGCTGATGTGTCTGCGTCCGACCCGAGCCCGAACATAAGTTCTAAATATTTGTCCGAGTCCGACCGAACCCATCGGGTTCCGACGGGTCCGGTTGGGCTTCGGTCGGGTTTCCATGCCCTAGTGTGTGTGTGTGTGTTTGTGTTTTCTAAACAGATTAATTTATTTCTGTTTTCTTGTTTCCTTTTGTTACTAAACAGATGGATGAGGTCATCGATGACATAATCAGTCTGCAGTCCAGCTACGATGATATTCAAGCCTACATTGATCCAGTGCAAATGCCAAATACAGTGAGCAAGCGCACACACACAAACACACACATACACATGTGTGATGGACAATGAGGCTATACACACGCACACACAAACATGCACACGCACACACACACGTGATGTTATACACACACAGAAACATACACATTTGCTTTGTAAATTTTAATTTTAAGGAATCCTCATGGTGTATTGTTGGATGATGGTCTATTTGAAGGTTGTGACTGTGATTGGTCAGTCAGAGGCTCTATGGGCCTTTATCACATCTCAACATTCTGATGTTCCTTGATGTCATGGAGTGGTAAACCGAACATTCTATCATTGAAATGCATTGAATTTCCCCCGTTTCTGACTTGAAAACAATGGGTAAAAATAAACTACTGTAAGTATATTTAAATACACATTTTCCGAAATAAATCACATGACAAGACCATGAATTTATAATAGCTAAAGGGATACATGTTAGGATAATAGTTTTTCATGATCTGCACAAGCATGTAAAACCTGCCTAAACGCTTTGCAAATTAAACTGTTTTAGCTACTAACAATTTCAGTTTCTACCCCAATTCCCTTTGAAAACATGTAGGCTACATGTACATACCATATTTCCGTACATTATGGCCGAGACATTTATTTATTTAGACTGCCCAAAGCCCAGGCTTTAATAACAGGCAGGCCTTTTTTTCTTATTGACCCACAAGGCTGCTATTGTGCCGCGCTCTTTAATTACGGTAGGCTACATGTAGGTTATGATTTTTTTTATTATTACATCAGTTACATTACGCGATGTCTATTTCATCGCCTTGTACTCCGGTCGGACCTGCGCAAGCGCTGCCCCTCTATGAACTAAAGAATGCGTCTTCACTTCGATCAAGTTTCAGTGACTATCGTATTATGTCATGGATTTAGCCTAACAACAATTTCTTCTGAGCGCTATAGTTTCTGCTTACGTTTTCTGTGTCGTCTCCGTTGTTTAATGTTAATGATACCAAACCTGTCTGAATGCCGAACAATAACTTGCACCTATGTAGGACAACTTTTCATTCATTCACCTACAACTGTGTGGGATAAACATTGCGTTCATTTCAAGCATTTGCAAATGTTTTCATTTTTGGAACAGTGGCATGTAGGCCTATATCATTTTAAATTAAATGAATTCAATCCAGCCATAATTTAAAGAAAGGCCTATTATAAGGCCTATTATTTTGTTCATGGTTTACAGGGTAGAAATAAAATGAACGTCAGATCCTTTACCTCAGGGACGCTGAATTACTCAATGGGGTGTTTTCAATTATCCATGGAACAGACATCCGCAAAATGCTTACAACAAACTTTTGTGTTACCTGTAATCTAAGATGAAAGACTGCACTGAATCAATCTTGCAAAGCATATGTTGTTAGCTATCAGGTTTTTCTAGCAGACGACAAGCATTTAGCATTTAACTTTACCATTTTAGCCAACACAAGAGCAATAGGTAGCCTACCTGGAATTTGGTCCCACATCACACTTCCAAGGCCGACAGCCGACGACTTCATGGATCCTTAAGAAATTGATGAAAAGAAATGTCTTGGTCTGGCCTTCTAGAGGATGTACGGTTAGGCACACAACAGTATGCTGTCCTGCCTGAAGATGTATGTTTATCTCTGAAACTACGGTTGCAACTGTAACCTATAAGCGGCTTTTACATGCGTGTGCAGATCATGAAAAACTATTATCCTAACAACGTGTATCCCATCGGCTGTTACAAATTTATGATCTTCTCATGTGATTTATTTCAGGAAATGTGAATTAAAATGTACTTAGTTTATTTTTACCCATTTTTTTTAAGTCAGAAACAGGGAAAATTCAATGTATTTAAATGAAAGAATGTTTGGTTTACCACCCCATTGCGTCATGGAACGTCATGACGTGTAATAATTAAGCAATAAGCCACGAGAGGCCGTGCGTATATGCTGGTTTTAGAACAGCTGATGGGTGTTGTTAGGCACGATGCAAAGCGGAGTGCCATTAAACCCATCAGCTGTTCTAAAACCAGCGTATACGCACGGACTTGAGTGGCTTATTCCTTATCTAAAACTGTTTAAGTACATTGATTATAAAATTTCATCGCATATAACCAAATACTTTAAAAATAAAATAGAGTATTTTAATAACCATTCTTCCGCCAATACATATAGTTCCTTTTGGAGAGTGGTTGCCAGGCAACGCTACACGCTGCTTCGCATAGATGGGCATTTATGAATTGGTCTACTCTATGTAAAATCATACCAACAAAACGTCAACGAGGCCAGCATTTATGAGTGGTTATTAACATTTATTTGAATGTCTCCATTAATTGTGCAACTGCTGAAGAAAGGTTTAAGACTGTGACTGAGTGTGTTTTTTTGCTGGGACGGGGCTGTTTGACTCCGGAACCTGTGAGCGTTTCAGCGCACTGCCAGACACAAGAATGTTGCTCCACTCTACTCTCGGTGTAGTTGGGGTGCCAGTACGACTGCAAAGAGGATTCGTTCCTATGGCCCATCACAGACATGATCTCTCTTGCCTCTAAGCCAGCATCAGACAATTTTTGTACTGTCGTGCTTCTCAAGCAATGGTTTGTGTAGATAGTGGAGGTCCCTACTGCCTTGCGAATCCTCTGGAGCATACTCCCTAGAAAATTCACCCCCTGGGCTCTCTCGTATACCTACACACACACACCAAAAAAATGATCAGAACACTTTTCTACATGTCAATGCAAATTGCTATTTAACAAAGTTCGGGTAGACCCAATGCTCACCAGACATTACTGTCTTTATAATCACTCTGCTTTGGATGGAGATAAAAGGCCGGTGGATTGGGCGGTAGCAGAGACATGTACTTCTCCAATGAGGCAACAGGGCACAGTGGATTCCCTGGCTGTTCGTACATGAATCCTCTCAGCCGCAGTTTGTTTCTCTCAGTGTGGTCCTTGTGTTTTTTTGTGTTTTCGTTAAAAGACAGCGTTGCATATTTAATT
>JAGFZM010003161.1:0-12500 GCA_017657215.1 Limnothrissa miodon
TGTGTGTGTGTGTGTGATCCACCCCCTCCTGTCCTGTGTGTCCCTCCTGCCTCCCCGTAGGTGGTGGTGAAGACGGTGAACCGCTATAGTGAGCTCTCCCCGGGCTGCATGGTGCTGCTCATGGCTCCTCAGGGCTCCTCAGGGAAGGTGCTCTGTGCCTGCCAGGTGCCCAAGGTAAAGGTCACGGGGTCTGTGTGTGTGTGTGTGTGTGTGTGTAATGGATACGAAGTTGGTTGTGTGTGTGAGTGTGTGTGTGTGTGTGTGTGTTGTGGATATGAAGTTGGTTGTGTGTTAGTTATGGATACGAAGTTGTGTGTGTGTGTGTGTGTGTTGCTAACTGCTTATTTAAAAGACAATTGTGTTTGTTTTGCTGTCAGCAGTGTAGTGGGCTTTGTAAATAAAGGAGAGGTCTGTGTGGATGTGTTTTATTTTACTTGTGTTTATTGTACTTGGGAAAGCAGTGTTTATTGTCAGGGCTGATGGAAGAAGCTTGCATTAGATTATATTAGATTCGATTACATTATTGTCGTAAATAAAATACATCCTACACATGCCCATGACCTATGTACACCCATGTACTCAATCTCAATCTCAATCTCTATCCCTCCCTCCAGGGCAGTGCCACCTCAGCGAGCGACTGGGCCGTGGCTGTGTGTGGGCATCTGGGGGGCAGTGCGGGTGGCTCTGCCACTGTGGCCAAGGGCGTGGGCACCGCCAGTGGCGAACACGTCATCCGGGCGCTGAGATGGGCACAGAATTATGCAGAGGACACAGGAAGCATACACCAAGATGGACCGAGTGCAAAATAGACTAACAATAGGAGATTGTAAAAAAAGAAAAATGTACATATATTTATTTTACCTGCCTTGATAGAAATTGCTATTATAAAGATACCTGTCTTGTATTTCTTTGTTTTAGAAGAAATAAAGAAATGCCAATGCTGTCATTTATCTTTATCGTTTTATGTGCTCTAAATTGGAAATTGGTCAGAAGATAAAAGTGTAGCGTTGTCAAGCCACGGTGTCAAGCCAAGCTGTCAGCCCCGCTGAACTACATTATCTGGTAACCAGAGGATTGCCCCTCTGCCAAAGGTGTAGCTAGAGTAATCAGGCCCAGCTTTTAGGCAGCTCTAACTGTGCGTTCACACCAAAAGCGACCAAAGCTGCAAAATCGCTTTTGTCGCTCACAAACGGTCGCTGCAATAAATAGTTCTGTTCGCTTTTGTCGCCCAAGTCGCTCATGATGTTAGGATTAGAACGTTCGATTTTGCTTACCCATTTAAAGGAGCCGTTGTACAAACAGTACAAAAACGTGTGTTTCAGTAGCAAATTGTCCTGCTGAAGAGGGTCTCGACGTAATTGAAGTTACAACCAAGAACAAAATCACGTCAAGTGTTAAAGGTATTGGTATCACTAAATGGCATTTGGTGATCTGCAAATCGTAATGTGCACTCATTCTACTTTGAATATAAAAAACATTGCAAGTGCAGGGAAGGGGATTTCGATTATGCTACTATGTTGGGTGCAACATAAGATACAGATCATAGCCTTTTTGTGGCGATCTCGAAAAGCGTTGGGCCATACAACACCGGCTGAACAAAACTGCAGTAGGAAAGAAGTTTCCCTGTATGTTCCCTGAGAGCCAAACAAGCGAAGAGCGTCTACATTCCGATTGGTCGCCAGTGTTTTGCAGCCGAAACGTGTCATAGCTAATTTGCATAAAGTTAAACTGTCTTTAACTTTTTTTAGTCGCTCTAGTCCCTCAACTTTTGCAGCTGGTCGCTTCTGACGCTTTTATCGCTTTGGTCGCTTACTGTCCATTCAAAGTCAATTACTTCCGGCGATTTTGCAGCTTTGGTCGCTTTTGGTGTGAACGCACAGTAACATGGCTGTTTCGCCGCTCACTTTGCAAGCTGATTGCAGTACTTTAAAAGCCTTTTTTTGCTATCCACCTCCTTCACCTGATTGGTGATAAAGTAAAGGCCTGTTGTCATTGATGCTCGCTCTGTTCAGTATCTCTAGCGAAAGCTGCTCTCACTGAGCTCTAAACTCTGTCACGTGGAAGGAAAGGGAGGTCCCAGAACGGAGCCATACCGCCAAATGTATTTTACCTCAAATATTAATAAATTATTTTGACTAATGTGGTCCTGACTAAACAGTTTTTTTCTCCCGCTGATGCCTTAAACAGTATGCATATAGGTTAATGTGACTCGATTTGTAACAATATGTCTGCATTAAAATCTACTTAATATCAAGTGAATATAATCCCAATTAAAAACACATATTGAGAGGTTGTCTTGTTTTCAATATGCTGTACAATGTAGAATATGAGCGCTGTGTCTGCAAGAATTGAGCGGGATTTGTGAACAAAGGCGGGCGGGAAAAAACTTAATCCCGCTGGCTATTTGTTCTGAGCGTCTGGAAGCCCGCCCCTTTTTGTTCAAAGTAACGAATAAGGAGACGATTTGGAATAAGTCAGCCTTTTACTGCATGGAGCGACACAGTGCCTCATTTGCATAGGCTTTCTACTTATTGAGAATTCTACTCCAGCTCAACACCATTCTGTTAAGATACGACGACAGATAGATCACGATGCCTGAGCCAGCGAAGTCTGCACCCAAGAAGGGATCCAAGAAAGCCGTGACAAAGTCGGCGGGGAAAGGAGGAAAGAAACGCAGAAAGTCCAGGAAGGAGAGCTATGCTATCTACGTGTACAAAGTGTTGAAGCAGGTCCACCCGGACACTGGTATTTCTTCCAAAGCGATGGGCATCATGAATTCGTTCGTGAACGACATCTTTGAGCGTATTGCTGGAGAGGCTTCTCGTTTGGCTCACTACAACAAGCGCTCCACCATCTCCTCGAGGGAAATCCAGACCGCAGTACGGTTGCTTCTGCCCGGTGAGCTGGCCAAGCACGCCGTGTCAGAGGGAACAAAGGCCGTGACCAAGTACACCAGCTCTAAGTAAAGGAAGAATGATTTGACAAACCAAAGGCTCTTTTAAGAGCCGCCCACTTCGTCCTCAGAAAGCTATTCCAATAACTGTTATACTGACTTATCTGAACGAGTTGTGTGTGTTAAAACATCATGGTACACGGTCCTCTTGTAAATTAGTCTATATAGAAAAAGCCATTCCAATTTGTATAAAATTTTAATGAGCTGTCTTGATATAAAGAATTGAATAAAGAAAAAAATTAATTGCAGTTTTACACGGATTACTTTAAAATGTTAAATCCTCCTTTTTGAATATTTCTGAAAATGGATTTGGATGCTTTTGCATCTGAACTCTTCAAATGTGTTTAAGTCCCAAATAATCACAGAATCGACTCCATTGTAAGTAAAGGGTTTCTGCAGACCTGATTAATTTGGATTGATTAAAATTCCTTTTTTTTTCATGGAAATTTTGTAAAATTCTTTTATAGCATGAAAGTGCCTGGACTTACAGCCAAACTTGTTCTGAACAATGTGGATGCATTACGTAACTGATGTCGCTTTTTGGTTCGATATGGAGCTCAAGTCACAAGACTGTCAAATCTTCAACAGAATTGACACGCATGTACATCACTCGTCACTTATGTAATGCCTGAAACTCGTTGCAATGTGAGTAACTGAATGGACAATGTTAAGTTCTCTCTTCGCCATGACATGACCCTGCCACCAGTCACAGTCTGTGCATACCGAAAAAAAACAACTTCAGTGATGTTGACGGTTCTAATTCAATTAAATTCGTCAATTCTTTACTATAGTGGCGTTTGTAGTTATTACCAAGAGCCCACTTTAATAAATAAAGTGCTCGTAGCAACAAAAATGTAATGTAAATGTATTGGTGGAATGTGGCCTTTTCAGAAGCTTTGGTGGCTCTTAAAAGAGCCGTTGTTTGTATCTTCTAAAAACTAAATTACGCGCGCTCCCCACGGATACGACGAGCCAGCTGGATGTCCTTGGGCATGATGGTGACCCTCTTAGCGTGGATGGCGCACAGGTTGGTGTCTTCGAAAAGGCCAACCAGGTAAGCCTCGCTGGCCTCTTGAAGAGCCATGACGGCAGAACTCTGGAAACGCAGATCAGTCTTGAAGTCCTGCGCGATTTCCCTTACAAGACGCTGAAAGGGCAATTTGCGGATGAGTAACTCGGTTGACTTCTGGTAACGACGAATCTCTCTCAGAGCCACAGTACCAGGCCTATAACGATGAGGTTTCTTCACACCACCGGTGGCTGGTGCGCTCTTACGGGCAGCCTTGGTAGCGAGCTGCTTCCTCGGGGCTTTGCCACCAGTAGACTTGCGAGCTGTTTGCTTGGTTCTTGCCATTGTACGTTGTTCTTCTCCTCTGATGTGCAGAGATGTAAGTATAAGCACTGTGGTTCAAACATGCCTTTTATACTTTTCCATTTAGCGCCCCTTGAAGCCACGCCTCTATTGTGATGTCTGGCTTCCACGCGCTCCTTGAGGGTACACTCTTTGTTCTCTGCGTTTTGTCACTTCTGAACAGCGAGTGCGACAGAAATTCAAATAATTCACTAGTTCTTACAAAAGTCTCATTGTTTTTGAACGTTGTGTTAAAAAACGTTACATTTTATTTAGTAGACTGCATTGTGCAAATTAAATACGCATTTCCTTTCGTCCATTGTTCTTTGTATTTCCTAGTTTCTTAACAGCAAAATGTTTTTGAACGTTAATTTTGTTGAGGTTGTCGTTGAGCAGACGATATTATGCAAATCGTGAATTTTTGGCATTCATTCATATACATTCTAAATTGAATGGATTTATATCCAAGCGAGGTTCACACAGGACAGAACAGTTTAACTGTGCGTTCACACCAAAAGCGACCAAAGCTGCAAAATCGCTTTTGACGCTGCAATAAATAGTTCTGTTCGTCGTTAGGGATTCGAACGTTCGATTTTGCTTAACCATTTAAAGGAGCCGTTGTACAAACAGTACAAAAACGCGTGTTTCAGTAGCAAATTGTCCAGTTGAAGAGGGTCTCGACATAATTGAAGTTACAACCAAGAACAAAATCACGTCAAGTGTTAAAGGTATTGGTATTGCTAAGTGGCATTTGGTGATCTGCAAATCGTAATGTGCACGCATTCTACTTTGGATATAAAACAAAAAGTATTGCAGGTGCAGGGATTTCGTTTGGGCTACTACGTTGGGTGCAACATTATGCAAATTAGCTAAAGTTAAACTGTAACTTTTTTTAGTCGCTCAACTTTTGCAGCTGGCCGCTTATTGTCAGAGAATTTTCAATATGGGGAGAATGACCACTCTCAAGTGCTACTACAACGAGAGGGCGCTCCCGAGCAAGTGAATTAGCTCAAATGCTAGCATGTTACGCGGAAAGCGGCCCATCCTATGAAAAGCAGAAAGGACATGAGTGACTATTTCATTTTTAGGGGAAATCTATACTCAGGTAGCTACTACCACAACGTACATTAAGCTATTAAGTTGTCAACTGTGACAAGTTTTAGCCGCCTAGCTCCATAGACCACAACTCATTTTTCACTTGCTCAACAGCAAAACTAGCGAAATTTCAACAGATTGCAGACAAGTAAATAGAGTGGACCGGCTCCCCGTAGACGGGCTCTGTTATTGTCCAAAGAAAGTCAATTACTTCCGACGACTTTGTAGCTTTGGTCGCTTTTGGTGTGAACACACAGTAACTGTCGTTAGTTATTTATACATTATATCGTAATGGGAAGTTTACCTTTGAGAAATAAGTGGGTGGCTCTTAAAAGAGCCGTTGAGTTGTGTTTAAACAATATTTTACTTCGACTTCTCAGTCTTCTTGGGCAGGAGGACAGCCTGGATGTTAGGCAATACACCACCCTGGGCGATGGTCACTCCTCCGAGCAGTTTGTTCAACTCTTCGTCGTTACGCACAGCCAGCTGAAGATGGCGGGGAATGATGCGAGTCTTCTTGTTGTCGCGAGCGGCATTACCAGCCAGCTCCAGAATCTCAGCGGTCAGATACTCGAGCACAGCAGCCAAGTATACGGGAGCGCCAGCGCCAACACGCTCGGCATAGTTCCCTTTGCGTAGAAGTCTGTGCACACGACCGACAGGAAACTGAAGCCCAGCTCTAGATGAGCGAGTCTTAGCCTTGGCCCTGGCCTTTCCTCCGGTTTTTCCTCTGCCGCTCATGGTTGAAGTTGATGATTCACTGACAGTTACTAGTTAGAATCAGATTGACTGTACTTGCTGGGATCGAGGGATTTATTACACTCCATCTTAGTGCTTATTGGATAGGTCCTGAAATACTAGAGCCAATCAGAATTTAGTGTTGTGACGTAACTCGTCTGTTAAACGGCACACATTCTCGATTTCCCGCCTAGTACACTGAAAACTAAGATTTGTTTAAATTATCATCATCTTTATCTCTGTGCCGTTACAACTGAGCAAAATATACTCTGACAGGTTCAAGTAATCTGTTTTAACGCTTGAATTGTGTCATTTCGTGATTTCTGCCTTTGCTTTACGTATAACTAACAGAACAATACCCACTTGTCTCCATTTCCATGCAATTCTCGGTTTTTTATTACAATAATCGTTAGTATCTAAAGACCTACAGTATATCTGTGTTGAGGCTTTTTCGCCGAAACTGAACATGCTGTTCATAATACACTAACAAACATTAGTATAGTATCTATATTCATTGTTCATACCTGGCCTGCATCTGTACATTGTTTATACTGCGTTGGCATCTTTAGCATGGAACGTCTGTATAGATAGATAGAGATAGATAGATACTTTATTGATCCCCAAGGGCAAATTCAAGGTCCCAGCAGCTTAAAAAAAATCACACACAACATATACTACAGCGTACACAGGATGATAAGAAGCAGATCAACAAAACAACATGACTAGATCAACATTACTAAAAATGAGAATAGAATGCAAATACAATGGGTAGAGATGCGCATGAGTGTACTGTGGTACAGAATGGGGTGTGTGTCAAGGTAGACGTGCAAATGAGTCCAGTAGTGCAACAGTGCAAATGAGTCCAGTAGTGCAGCAGGTTAAAAGTCTATTGACTAGAAATAAATATGTGCACATATAAAAGAGGACAACAGAAAAAGTAAGCATAGCACTTCAACAGTCCCAATATAAGTATATGGACAATAAGATAAAAATAAAAAAATAAAAATAGCCTAATAATATAAAATTACAATGTCAGTGCAGGGATAAGTCTAACAGTCATATACGGGTTCATGCATCAGTCAAGTATGCAGTGTGAACAATACACAGTATTGTAGAAAATGTCTTGTGAGTGAATAGGAGGGTTCAGGTGCCGATAGACTATGCAGACTATAACATGTATTATTCTATGGCATTATCACATCTATAATCAGCATTTTAACTTAATTTCATCCTTTCTCGTCGTCTCCATTAAGTAAAACTCCTCAACTCTGCATCGTTTACTCAATACTACTGACCTTGCACTTAATGTGCTTAACTACCCCGAATCAGTTGACTCGGTCACTTCAGAACATATGCATTTTAAAGAGAGGTTGGGTGGCTCTTAAAAGAGCCTTTTTTAAGACCATCGACTTAACATGCTTGTTGTTTATTTCTTTTTGGGAGCTGCCTTCTTAGGTTTCGCAGCTTTGGGTTTGGCTGCCTTGGCCGCTTTAGGTTTGGCTGCTTTAACCTTTTTAGGACTCTTTGCTGCCTTGGCTGCTGCTGGCTTTTTCGCCTTCTTGGGACTCTTGACGGCTTTCTTGGGCTTCGCTGCCGCGGGTTTCTTAGCCTTCTTTGGAGACTTCTTAGCGCCTGCAGGCTTTTTGGATGCTGCCTTCTTCGGCTTCTTCGCTGCTACAGGCTTCTTAGCTGCGGGCTTCTTGGCCTTGACTGCTTTCTTCGCGGGTTTCTTCTTCACCTCTGCCTGTTTCTTGTTCAATTTAAAAGAACCAGACGCACCGGTCCCTTTGGTCTGGACCAGAGTTCCCTTGGAGACGAGACTCTTGATGGCCAACTTCACGCGGGCTTTGTTTTTCTCCACATCATACCCACCAGCAGCCAGAGCCTTCTTCAGTGCAGCCAAAGATACACCTTTCTTTTCTTTAGACGCAGATATAGCCTTGACAACAAGCTCACCAACGCTCGGACCAGTTTTCTTCGGCCGGGATGGCTTCTTTTTCGGAACTTTTGCCGGAGCCGCGGCGGCGGGAGCTGGAGCAACTTCTGCCATTGTTTCCACACACGAGCACTGAGAAATCCTGTAGTTTTATCGGCTTACTGAGAGTGGGCTGGCATTAAACACAACATGAGAACCTTTTAGACTCAAGTCTGGTAAGCTGTCCACAGACTCACTTCCGCGTTGCAGTTGCTTGTGTTTTCTCTCCTTACATTTTGCACGGAAAATGAGTAATGCCGTATCATTATAATATTCGAAAGACACTATTGGACAAAAATCATAATGCACTTCAAAACAAATATGTCAAGACGGAGTTCGTGGCTTCAGATACCTTGCAAAAAAGCGACAAACTCTCAAGTTGGCGTGTATCGGTGACTGTCAAGGTTGGATTTGTACGTCAATCAAACTCTTAAAAACGATAAAAATGATTTATAGTGAGAAAGTAATCCACTTAGAACAATGAAATAGGCCTTGCTTATTTATGGAAGGGGTTTTATGGTACACGGAACGACCCATTTTTGATTTAACGAACTCTGTTTCAACCTTGTAAAACACACGCAAGCCTTCCAAAGACTGTATTGTAAACTCATAGTAAAACATTTGTACTCATAGTAAAACATTTAAACTGCTACTAAACGAATAATTTAACGTAAATAGGTCAGTAATAAGAAATGGGCAATACTGGTAGTCAATAGCCTAGCTCTTCAGACCTCAGTTCGATAATATTTTCGTATTACTTTCCAGTGATGTAAATAACAGGAAGCCTATTAGTTCTCGCCATCGCTAGCCACTACGCACAAGTTCAATGTAAATCACTCTATATATAGCATAACACAATGCAGTAGGCTACTGGGAAAAAAAAAACTTTTGTTGGCTAGTTTGTTTTTCAATTATCTGTTAATTTCTACTTGATGTTTCTTATTGCATAATTGCCGTAACCTATCTAGGACATTGCCGAAAACTGTGTAGGCTATGGCGTGGACCATCCATAGGCATATGCAGTCCAATGTCACTGTCCTGGATGAATCAGGCCATATGTTGGATATAGGTTTATTACAAAATAAACATTCTTTTTCCTTGGTATGTCATAGACATTTTTGTAATAAATAAAAAAGATAGAGGTAAAATGCAGGCAGTCCAAGGCATAATTAGGCCTATAATTAACAATTATTCATTATTGTAGCCTATTTGGAAGTAATGATGCGTAAGTTTTAGCAATTGATGCCTGCAAATTATAAGCACTTATAAGCACTCCCATATAGGCTACATTCAAAATAATCCTCAACAAGATAGTGGTCAGATTCTCCATACCAGACATTTAGGTTTTAAATGGAGCAAAGTTTGAAAAACACATACGGTAATGTATTTAAAAGATAGTTATACATAGTTTATACATCATAATTTTGCTAAATGTGGTTGTTGAAAGCCATGAATGTCATACATTTTTCTTAGAACAATGCAATAGTGATCTAGAAGTTTTGATGGGTAGTCAGCCTGAGAACTGTATAAATAATAAAATATAGTTGACTAAGAAGCAACAACATCAAAAAACATTTGATTTTATTTGGGTGTATATACATTGTATTTGGTTATTCTCACAATTTGACCTTCGACCTTTGTTGGATGTTTATAAATGACTGTCCTCTGAAGTTGTTGTTGTTGTTGTTGTTATTATTATTATTATTAGTAGTAGTAGTAGTAGAAGTAGTAGTAGTAGAAGTAGTACAATCAAAGGCCACATTTAGTAGAAAGAGTGGTTCTTGATTGGACCTAAGCTAACTACACTTCCTTTTTACCTCGGACTTTAGCATTATTTCTAGCAACTTTAGCTGAACACAACTTTTGGGAACTGATGCTTTGTAAATGTAGAATATGGAAAAGCTGCCCCACGCTAGACTTGTAAAAAGCTATCTGATTTAAAATCGCTACAGCCAGGCTTCTCAGAGATCTAGATATCTGCCCAACACATTTAACCAAAAAATTCAGCATGGTTGTTGAAAAAGATGCTGATCTCCCACTGCTGAAGTCGATGGTGGTGACGTGCTGTGCTCTTCATATGTGAAAGCCATGGCGAGACATAAGAAACATAATGGGATGTAGCGGCAGCAGCACCGCAGGTGAGGGTGGCAGTGCCAGGATGTTGAAGGGGAGGATGCAGCTGTACGCGAGGGTTTGATGATAACTTGTTGTCAAACGGTTAAATGTAACTTACACTAGATTAGAATAAAGAACCTTTAGATGAAAACGGTTAAATGTACCTTACACTAGATTAGAATAAAACACCTTTAGATGAAAAAATATGATAAAAATGCATCTTTCTGTTCATTTATATTGACCATGAATGCAGTAGCTTTTATAAAACAGAGCTGTTTACGCCTTACACATTCACCATCTTGGTTAATAACTACCTTGAAGAATGGACAGCTGTCGTGTCCACCATGCATACGGTGCAAAACTCCCCTTTTAGGCTACTGTATATACAAACATCACTGGTGGGTGTAGCTATTGAGCTGTTTACACCTACCAAAACAACTCCAGGTAGTCTGAGATTTTCATAATGGGCACATTGTGGTTAGCTAGCTACCATAAAGAATAGTTAGCTGTTCCACCTGCATAAAGTGTAACTCCTTTTTTAAAATGTATGTATAACAGCACTGATGAGCAGAAAGTAGAACTGTAGGAAAGGTCACAATGTTTAGTAAACCTAAAACACTTAATTAAAAAAACAAAAGTATAAAATGTATACAGAAATATGAAAAAAAAAAAAAAAACTAATGCAAACTATGACATGAGTGCAAACTTTAGGACATGGAGTCCAAGGACATGTAGTGCAAATATAAACAAGGACACTTTGTGCAAACTATATAAAGGCATGTCGTGCAATGATGGTTCATATGTAGTGCAAAATATATACAAGAGATGTAGTGCAAGTTTAACCCTTGGTTCAGTCTCAGGGTGGGTGGACCACATTCTGTCCTGCAATTGCCTGCACAATCTGGCTCAGCATCGCCTGCCATCTCAACTCAAGTGCTTCTTCCGTGAGTGCCTGGAGGTGGCACTCCACTCTTTCCATCATATGCAGGATGCAGTCATCTCAGACTTCAAATTTGGCTCCATTTTCTCCTGCCTAATCAAAAATAAAAAAAGATATATAAACAATTGCTTTTGTCAATTGTCAACCACAACTAATCTCATATTGTGTGGCTGGGCTCAGGCCTATAGTTTTGGGACTATTAAAAAAAGATTAATTAGCCGATGAGGACATCCAGTGGCAATGATCAGACATTGCTGGCTTAATGTAAATGCAATGAATAGGCTACCACATAATGGATGATGTATAAAAAGTATCCTAGGTCTACAGCATTAGTAGGCCTAATTTTCCTTTTTTTTTTTTCGGTGGAAGAACACAACTTCACTTGCTTTCCAAGCCTACTTTCCTCCTAGTTTATGCCATGTTGGTAAACTTTGTATATTTTAATGTAGGCTTTAGGATGCACAATTTTAACTAATTCGAACAATTCTATCCAAAGCTGAAGCGGAGCTAGCCTATAGGCTAGACCTAGGCATTTTACTGCCCAGGGGTCACATGTGGCCATTTGGCCATCCCTGTCTGGCCCATGGTATGTCAGTCATAAACACACATGAACAGACATTTATGCTGGCTTTTATTTTGTAAACTCATGATGTATTATTTACATATGGGTGCATGTACCTGTGTCTGTAGACACTGGTGATTATTTTTCTCTTACTACACACAGTTTTAGTTATCACTGGATCGGCCCCACAACGCAGCTCAGATTTTTCATGTGGCCCCGGGTATTAATTGCCCACTCCTAACTAACTAGGACTAATTTTAGACCTAGTGGATGTCTGCCGAGCATGCGCACTGCCACGGTCGAAAGTGAAAGCAATTAAACGGGATTTCCGAGAAGTCAGGTCTCTTCTGGCAAACTTTCATGCAATTTGATTATTTTTGACACATTTCAAATAGGCTACTGGCACAGAAGGTCCTGTTCGCGTTGACCAACGACTCTGCGGTAGGGTTTTGTGCGTTAAATAAGATGTCATTAGATCTTGAATTAGCCTACTTCCCATGGCACAATTTTCATTTTCGAATGCCCTGACATTCAACGTTCTTGGTGTAGGCCTATAAGAGTTGCAAAATGACGAAATTCAAAGTTAATTTTCACTTTCGCCTCTTTCCCTTTATAGCGTTGACGCTGCGCACGGATATCAGCATTATTCGACGACTACCCGTCTGACAAGTTTGAATAGGTAAGGAAAATTGGGTCCTCAATCTGAGGTTAGCGTTTAGCCTCTGCTATAACTTTCTCGTGAATCGGTCCCTGATTTTGTTTTAGCCTAGT
>JAGFZM010003161.1:17500-22417 GCA_017657215.1 Limnothrissa miodon
GGTTCAAACTTTCAATTTAGTCTTAGAAGATTCCAGTCATGTCAAAGGCAGACAGAACTTTATAAATGTGCCGGCAAGGAGACAGGTCTAGGCAGTCTGATTCCAGACAGAAAGGAATCAAGGAATTATATTGTCAGGTACTTTGTTTAACATTGTGAACAATGCAGTGAAGTGACGTATGTTGTCTGTCTATTGTGCATGAAAAAGAGAGAGGGGTGTAGAATAAGGCAGAATAAAGTAATAGGTGTGTGTGTGTGTGGGGAGGGGGGGGGGGGTGACAAGGGCTATGTGAAGGTTATAGAATAGTGAGGAGAAAGGCAACAGTTATGCCATTAGAACTACTCCCACAGCACTACAGGCCAGAACGTCACATTCAAAAATTCACTCTTGCTTTTCACTCAGGTTTCAGCCATCTGGTGAAGATCTACGTAGAAACCATCAACAGTGGCAGCGTTCCCTGTCTGGAGAACGCAGTGGTCGCCATGGCAGAGATCGAGAACCAGTCGGCAGTGAACGAGGGCTTCCGGCTCTACGAGCAGGGAATGGGGAATGTTAAGCACAACTTTCCTGTTGACCTCGGAACGCTCTCAGCAGAACACCAGCGCCTTGAAGCCATGGCAACAAAGCATTTCCTCAGTCGTTCCTTCAAAGACGAGGGTGGAAAATACATGATGCAAATGCAGGTTGGAATTCTTTTGTTCTTTCATTTTTTTTACTTTTTTTACATTCTGTATGACTAAAGAATTGAACTCCAAATTCAATAGTACTTCAGTGCACATGGTAACTTGTACGCAACTTATACTGTCTGCACTGTATATATTTTCTTTGGACTGCAAGAATTAATTTATTCACCAAAAAAAAACAACAACAAAGCACCATGTATTTGATCAAATATCAATTATCATGTATATCAGATATCATGTATTTAATTAAAAATAAAATAAAAAAAACATCATGTATCTTCCTTTGACAGGAGAAAGTGGCTCAGTTCTATGAACAGCTGATCAATGAGAACATGGAAGCCTCAGAGAAGCTGTGCCGGAAGATTCTCTATGAGCTGTACGCTCCGATGGCCGCCAACATCCAGCAGGGCACCTATGCCAAAGCAGGAGGGTACGAGATCTACTGCCGGGACAGAGATGCTGTAGTGGTCAAGTACCAACGACAGGGCAAGAAGGGTATGAAGGTGAGTGGTGTGTGAGTGTGTGTGTGTGTTTGTGTGTGTGTGTGTGTGTGTGTTGTGTGCGTACGCAAGTCCTTTTTTCCAACCTTAGTGTGTGCGTGTGTGTGTGTGTGTGTCAGAGAGAGAGAGAGAGAGACAGTGAGAATGAGATGGGCTGATTGCATACAGCATTTTCTCTTTCTGACTGCGTCCTCCCTCTTGTTCCCAGGGGGAGGAGGTGTTGGAGGAGTTTCTCCAGGAGAAGAACTCTGAGGCCAACGCCATCTTGATGGCAGATGAGAGACTCACCACGGCCGACAAGCAAATGGCAGGTAAGATGGAGAAGCCTTGATCTCCTTTGAGCCAATCAGAATTAGCGGATTGATGCATTTTTTTCTGTGCTGGTTTGATAAAGGTAATGTTGTCAAAACTATAACTAAACAAAACTATAGATAACACTCACAAAAAAATACAGAGAGAAATTTGAAGTAGCAGAAACTGGGGAAGCCTTGATCTCCATCGAGCCGATGACCAGAATTAGCCGATTGATGTATTTGATGTAATAAAGGCAATGTTGTCAAAACTATCAAATATATAACAGACACAGAAATAAATGGACTGCATTTATATAGTAAATAAAATAAAATATCATTTTCCACCAATGAGAAAAAAAAGCCAGAAAAAATGCACCTGTTAATAAATAGTTGAAACGCGGTGTGACAAAAACCTCTGTTCAGACTCCTTGAACATTATTTTTTGCAAAATCAGTTTGGCAATGTTATTAAAACTAGTTTATCCTTAACTGGGAGCTGTGTACAGATACAGAAGTACAGATAATTAAAGGGCTCATAGGACACATATTTTGACCATCAGAAATTGTTCTTTGAGGCTCAATAATTGCGTATGCGATTTGTGCGTCTCAAACTGACCCAGGAGCACTGGTAGAGCGTCTTATGCAGGCTAATTTAAAAGGGCTACAACAAAACGATTCCTATTTCCCGTCTCACCCTGGCAAATTCATGAAGCAACAGGGGATTGGACCAGAGACGGTTCCAAACGACCTTTGATTGGACCATGCAAATAGGAGGTGGGTCCTATTGATCTTACATGTCTGCGAGCCTCTGTTCAGATTCGCCCGTTTCAGCACGGTCATCTCTAGTTTAAAATTTACATGTAGACAGAGGCGGGAGACGGTGTTGAAGTTGTGGTATGGTCCATTGGATACCTTAAGCTACCTAAATTCAACAATAACGAGGTAAATGTGGTTTGATATTCAGTGAGCCCTTTAAGATAAAGTGTGGGCATAGAGCACACAGGGAGATACTATGTACCTTAGGGAGGGGAGTACAGTAGACACAGCTTTGTTTTGTGTAGTTATATAGTTCCAGTATACTTTTAGTCTCAAGTCATCAGTCAGTTTTTTGTCACAGTCGCTTCTGGCCTTGACAGACACGCCTGACGTCTGTTTTTTCCACATATATTTCTTTACATAATAACGAATCATTTTCACATATATTTACTTCATTTAATATGATAACTTATAGATGCTTTTACATATACACATACAAGTATCATGTTGTGCATGATTGTACAAGTAACTAACAAACCTGGAGTTTCCTCCAAAACGTTTCTCTCATGTCACCCTTTCCTCTCTCCCACCCTCTGACCCCCCTCCCCCAACCCCACCACAATCAACACCACCACCTTCTACTTTTTGGACCTGACTGGACATCGTTGATGATGCAACCCGCAACCGTCACGTCATCACTTTTCGTGACACCGACCCACAAACTGACCCACTAACCGCGAACCCCATGCAACTCAAACCATGACCCCCCCACCCCCACCCACCCCTTGTGTTCCCAGAGTCCCAAGAGCAAGCGAAGGTCCAGGAGCAGAAGGCCAAAGCTGCAGCGAGGCATCAGGAGGACCTGCAGCGCGCCCTGGAGGATGAGAAGCGTAACCAGGAAGAGCGCATGAAGCGCATGGAGGAGAAGATGGAGGAGGAGAAACGTCTCCAGCGCGAGGAGCTGGACCGAGCCATGGAGAGCAAGCTGAAGGAGCAGAGGGAGATGCTGGAGAAGGGCTTCAAGGACAAGGCCGAGATCATGGGGCAGGAGATCGACCAGCTCAAGACTGAGAGGCAGAAGCAGGTCGAGGCTGACCCAGGGTTTTTTCAGAAGTACCTCATGCCCGCTGTCGAGGTGGGCAAAGAGGTCCTGTCCACCTTCTTGCAATACAAAATGCTGAAGCGAATGTGGTGAGTGGCCTGATCAGTTGCAGTACTGCCCGGCTTCTTAATGGAGAAATCAGAATCAGAACCAGAATCACAATCAGAATCAGAATCACAATCAGAATCAGAATCCATGGAAAAAGTTCTGCATCTACCGGTAACCTGTTGTTCGGGTTCACTGAGTGCTGTCTATAGGACAAAGATCCAGAACATTTCATTGAACATGGACCTAATAGGAAATCAGCGGTTAACTCAGAGGCACAGAAACTCACTTTTGAATTTTTTTTCCCCTTACTGATTTTTCCCCTAAATCAATTGTGATTGGCTCTTTGGCCAGTGATGTGTCACATTTTCTGGGTCTTTTCCCAACAGATAGCGCTTGATGACCTCTAACACACAACATCAACAACATCATCACCAACATCAATCATCATCACTTGATTCTCCTGAGATCATGACAGACATGCTCAACTCACGAGCAGTCACCCCCCCTCTCTCCCCCAGCCAACACCTGTTTTGCCCCACAGCAGAGTGTCATTCAAATGACAGAATGGAAGGACGGAATGACAAATGTCGACCGGAATGTTAGTGACTGGAGTTCCTTTTTGTCACATTTCAGACAGCTTTCACACTGACCAACCGACTGACCCGCTAACAAACCCGATCCAACTCAAACTGTGAACTGTGAAGGTTCCGAAACCTCTCACTTGAAAAGACGTGCCAGAGTATGCGTTTTTCATTATTTCTGTGTTCACGGTGTTTGCAGTGTACTTCATGCTACATTTCAATAAACATGTTTTGTCTCTGTATGGATTTCAGTATCAGTGTTTCTTTACAAAAAGCTACTTCCTGTTGTCATTGGTGCAGAGATTAGGGGCCTATTGCACAAAACTAGGACAAGGGATTAAACCAATTAATTAACCAATCGTTTATCAGTATAAACAAGATATCCGGGCTTAATCCATTATCCTAGTTTTGTGCAATAGGCCAGGGCGTGGTTTGGTTTTGCTCCCATACGAAAAGTGCTGCAGTGTAGATGTAATATGCCCAATAAATAAAGAATTGTGATGGGCTCTGATGTGAATCGTGGCTCTCACATAATGGATTCTGATTGGCCCTGAGGAGAACAAATAAATAGAGAATGAGAGAATAGTGTCATTTTTACATTTTCTTCCCCTTCAAGTGTAATGATTTACCCTCAGGAGAGAAAAATGACCTGTGATTGAACAAAGGGGGATGTTGTTTTTTTGTTTGTTTGTTTTTTTGTCTGTTGTTATTTCGATTTCTCCCTCTCCTGCAGAGGAGGCGCAGAAGATGGCTCTGCTGGAGCAGGCTAACAGGGCAGAGGAGGAGAAGTGCTGCCAGCTGCAGCGTCTCTGTGAGGAGGAGAGGAGGAGTCACGAGGAGAACGTCAAACACCTGAAGGTGTGTGTGTGTGTGAGGGGTGGGGGGTGGTGAGTTGGTTTGTGAATGTGTGTATGTGGGTACTGTATGTGAGTGTTTGAGTGTGTGTGTGTGTGTG
>JAGFZM010003162.1:0-10845 GCA_017657215.1 Limnothrissa miodon
TGGCAGCCCAGACAGTTGCTCTGCTCGCGGTCCGTCTGCTCGTCACGCAGCTTCTGCTCAAACTCCAGCATATCAGACTTCTGCCACAGCGCATCTTTATCCCTGCAGGGGGCGCCCCAGAGCTTTAGGACAACACACCTGCTTCTAGTATTTAACACTCACTCTTATATTGGTGATTCATAGACAAACAAGGTTCATTTATTAACTTATTATGTAGTATTATTATGTTATATTATTATAGATATAATAAGGACAGTCAAGCATAAGTGAGATTATTTGTTTATATTTATTTATATAAGCTGTAAAGGAACCGAGATGTGGAGAGGTGTTCTGTGAGAAGAACGTGATCACCTGATGAGCTCGATGAGTCTCTCCTCCAGGTTCCTCTTGGTGCGGTACAGGTCGTCAATCTCGGCCGACGTCTTCAGATCACTCGTCTGCTTCTCCGTGGTGGTTCGGCAGAGACTCTCACTCAAGTCCTGACAGGCCTTCTGGGCCAAGGCCAACTGCTCCTCAGTTCTGATGGACAGACACAGGGGGGCGAAGAGGGAGGGAGGGAGAAAGGGAACAGAGCAGGATGGAATAGAAGCTTTATCATCCCTCAGTGGAGTAGAACATGTCATTGGCAAGTGGAAATACAGAGAGACTTTGCATATTTGGCTTAGACGCATAGACACATGTAGACGTACAGTAGGGCTGGGCGATTAATCAAAAAGTATTCAAGAACATTCATAACCTATAATCGATCAAATTTTTACAAGTCGATTATTTAAATTACTTTCCCTTTAAAAACAATACGTTGTGTGGAGTCACGTGACCCCGTTCCGTCACATTATTCCGCTGACATGTGAAGCATAGAGAGCTTATACACTGAGACAACATAGCAACAAGAGCAGCTTGTATCAAAGAATACGATGTTCAATAAATTAACATAGATTTAGTGTGTTTCCTTCAATTTTAAAATCAAGGAATATATTTACTGTGCAAATCTTGTCAGTGAACATTGAGGGCAAATAAAACAAATCGTTCATTAATCGTAATCGAGTTAAAATGTTCAGTTAATCGAGATTTTGATTTTAGGCCAAATCACCCAGCCCTACATAGACGCTTTACACACGACAACGGTCTTCTTACTGGGACTGGACTGCAATAGGGACAGAGACAGAGAATGAGGAGGTAGAGACACAAGGTACAGACAATGAATGAGAGAGAGACTGAGAGTGGTGGGGAGGACAGAGAGAAAATGAAAGATGGAGAGAGGTCAGGGTGAAAGGAAGAAAGAAAAAAGCAAAGCGAGTTATTACAGTGAGTTATTACAAGAGCCGGAGGTGGAAACATGGTCAATGTTCACAGGTATGAGGAAACGGTTCATATGCTACAGGACACTAAAAGCGTTTAGTGCATCACATGTCCTGTTCTGCTGACAAAAGAGCAACAATTCAGAGAACAACAGCCATTTTTCAGTGAGTCGTACAGTAGATAGTAGCATGCAACCTTAGTACACAGAAACTGCAGTACGCCACTTGCGTGGGCCACTTACTTGGACAAATCACCTTTCAGTTTCTGCACTTCTTCCTCTTTCTGCTGAAGAGCTGTCTGGGTGTTAGCATTCCTCTCCTCCAGCAACTGGCCGTTGTTCTGGTTAAACGCCTGTGGTTCGACGAAATGAAATATTTACCTCATGACATTGCGAAGCGATTCGTGAAAGTGTTGCGCAACAACACTAGAGACATTTTGTGGTCAGTATGACTAATTCAGTGCACGTCATAGTGATGTTTTTAACAGTGCACACTCCCATAGACATGCATGTCTGCTCACCTCCGCTTCCTTTAGCTTAGTCTCCAGCGTTGAGACCTGCTGCTGTGTGTTGCCCAGCTGGGACCTCGCACTCTCAAGCTCCTCTGTGATCCCCTGCATTGGGCAACACATGAATATCTATGAATAACACTTCAGACAAGCAGCCTCAGTGATGGGATTATAACGTGTTTTTATAACAAACTAAACAGCTAAAAAAATTGTTTTTTATTTTCAATCCACATCCCGTATTTTTGTGATAGGTAGTAGAGAGAGATCTAGAAAAAAAAAACACAAGATGTCCTTCTAGTTCTGTGTAACCTTCTGCTGACTGCTAATGCCTGCCTGTATAGGTACAAATACATACTGTATATATGTATGAATTGGTTGCATAGGTTGTACCTATATATAGATACTGGTATATCCTGTATATATGTATTTAAACATTGTCCAATGTCTAAGTTCCACACCTGCCATCTCTCTCCCTCAGTGGCTGTGTGAGAGAGTCCACAGTAGGTCGCTCACGTGTCTCTCACCTGGAGCTTGGCCTCGTGTTCTGTGGCGCTCCTGCTTAGCTGGAGTTTTAAATCCTGGATCTCCCGCTGGCTGTCCTCCTGTAGGTTCCGCAGCTTTGCCTGCGCCTCCTCCTGGTCTCCCTGCGCCTCCTGCGGACTCCCCGGGAGTGCCTGGGCCTGCCTAAGCTCCTCTAGCAGCCTGCTGTTCTCCTGGCGCAGTGTGTCCACGCTGGCCTTGAGTCCCGTCGCCTCCTCAGCCGCCTCCTCCTTCATTCTTCCGAGACGTGCGGAGAGCGCCTCCCATCGCCGCCGCGCGTCCTCATTTTGTCCCGTCAGCGCGCACACGTGCACGCCCAGCTCGGCCGTCTCCGTGTTGGCGCGGTGCAGGGCCTCGCGCGCTTCTGCGTTCTCCACGGCGAGCGCATCCAGACGCCGTTTAAGCGTTCCGTGCTCCTCTCGCAGTGCCGCAGCCTCGGACGCTAGCGCGCTCCTCTCTCGCGCCTCCCTGTCCCGCTCGCCAGCCAGCACCTCCTCGCGCTCGCGCCCCCGCAGCAGTTCCTCCACATGCCGGCGGTTCATCTCCTCCACCTGCGTCTTTAACTGCTGCGCCTGCATGCGCAGGTCCTCCCGCGAGGCCTCCGTCACCTCCTGCAGCGCCTGCGTCTTCAGACGCTCCTCGGTGCTCTGCTGCAGCTGTGCCCGCAGCCCCGTGGTCTCCTCCTGCAGCCGCAGCAGCTCCCGTGCATGCAGCTCCCGCTGCGCCTCTGCTAGGGCCAGTCTAGACACCCTGGGCTCCCCGTCACTGCCCTCCTCACTGCTGCTGCAGCTGCTGCTCCTCCTGGCCTCCTCCAGCTGCTTCTTCAGCTGCTCCTGCTTCTCCTCTGAGGCAGCCAGGCTCTCCTCCAGCTCAGTGGCCCGGGCCCTCAGTGCGCTGACCTCCGTCGCCACCTCCTCTTCCTCCTTCTCTCCCTCTGCGTCTGTCTCTCTCCGCTCCCCCAGCTGTCTCTCCAGCCCACGCGCCTCCTCTTCGGCGTCCTCGGCCCGAGCCAGGGCAAGCTGGGCACTCTCGTCCAGTCGGCGGTTCTCCTCCATCAGCCGTCTCTCGCGCTCCTCTAAGGGCAACTGGGCGGCCTCCAGCCGGGCTCGGAGTTGCGTCTCAGCGGCCCGCAGGGCTGCAAGCTCGCGTTCGCCTGTCTGCCGAGCCTGGGCCAGCTCGCGCATGCTCTCCTCGTTGCGCTTTACCGTCTGCAGCAGCTTGGCGTTCAGCTCCATCAGTGTGGTGCATTGGGCCTTGTAGTCCTCCACCTTCTTAGCCGTGGGGTCTTTTCTGTTAGCGCCCGCGCTGCTAGTCTCCGCCTGCCCATCGCGACCTTTGACCCCATCCTCCTTCACGCTCTGGTTCTTCTGCTGCAGCACCTCACGATCCTCCTGAGCTGCACCGACATGCCTCATCTCCTCCGCCTGCCTCTCGCGCAGCTCCAATGCTCCCTGCAGGTCGTGCAGCTGCGTGCGCAGGTTTCCCGTCTCGCGCTCCTTTAGGGACAGCGTCCCCTGTAGTCGACCCACGGCTGCCCGCAGCTCCTCGGCCTGCTGCATCGAGTGATCGCGCGCCTCCTCGGCCGCCGTTAAACGTTCACTGCTCTCGCGCAGGCTCTGCTCCTGCAGCTGCAGCTCCAGGGCCAGACGCTCGGCGCGCTCCCCCAGCTCCTCACTCTTCACTCGGGCCTCCAGACGCTCGGCCTCGGCCTCCTTCAGCTTGGCCAGCAGCTCCTGGATCTTCCAGGCCGAGTCGCAGTAGTCAGCCGCCTGCTGGCCCTTCTCGGTGAGCGCCTCGTCCAGCTTGGACAGGAGCTCCATGTTTCTCTTCTCGGACAGGCTCAGCTTGGCCTGCAGCTCGCTATCGGACGCCCCCCTGATACCATCAATCTCCAACGACTCGTCGGCCTGTAGGTGGTTCGTGACCTCCCCGTTGGCCTTCGCTTCTTTCGCCTGGTGGTTTTGTTCGCCTTCCTGCTGGATGCTTAAGTCGCTTTCTTCACCCTGCTGCTCCTGCTGTCGTCGACCAGTGCCTGACAACTGCGCCTCGAGGTTGCGGATGATGCCCCGCAGGTCGCCGGCCTCTTTGGTAAGGAGCTGAACGCGCTCCAAGAGCTCCCTCTGTCGCAGCTCTGACTGGTCAAGCTCCAGGCGCAGGTCGTCGTCAGCACTGAAGCTGGAGGGGTGGCCCAACTCACTGAGCTCCCCCAGTAGACACGGACTGAAGTCGGGCCCCGGGAGGAACTCAGCAGGGTGCTGCAGGGACCAGAACCAGAACCAGAACCAGACAGAAGAGGGTCACTGATCAGGGTTAGTGTACAGTATAAGCTGCTGCTATACAGCACAGGACCTATATATACACAGTAGACCCATTTATACTTGGGGCCAAACCTGTGGCTTGACCTTAAGCCCAGCCCAGGCAGGAGTCTATACTAAACAGACCTAGGCTAAAACAGGACTAAACTTGAAACTGTTGTCCTGATAACAAATCCATCTCTACTGTCAGGGCCAAACTGTGGTGTTTACAAATCACAATCGATTGTTACTATGGTTACAAAGGTTTTTTAACAAAAGTTGACCAAAGGTTTTCTAGTGGAAGAAACCATAAGAAGTAACTAAAATGGTATTCCAAGCACTGCCCTTGACTGCCCTTTGCCCTTAAACTACTGTAGTTGTTGTATCTTGTGCATTTGCATTCCTACACTAAATGGAAAGAGAGGGCACTTTTCTTTCTTTTCCATTTTAATCTCATCTCTTCCGTGTATGCAGTATGTATTTAGCATCTGTGGTGTTGGTGGAAGCTCTATTTTTTCAGGCTGTTTGTGAGTTGATTTATGTGCAGTTTAGTCTACACACATAAGATATAATGTTTTAAGGTGCAAATAGTACAATTTCCGTGAACTAGCGTCAGATCAAATCCTTCTGATAGATGCCATGTTTGGGACAGACAGATAGGGACAGCTGTGTGTAGCTGATAGATGCCATGTTTGAGACAGACGGGGACAGATAAGGACAGACACACCTGTGAGTAGCTGCTAACGAGGCTGTTGACACTGGAGCAACGACTGGGTGGTCTCCACAGATGGGATGAGGAGACACCTGTCCCCAGAGTCCTCCTACACACACACACACACACACACACAAACAGTTCAGAACAAAAAAAAAAAGCAAAAGTGTGTTCAAACCTTTCGTGGTGCCTGGTAGTTTAAGCAGGTAATGGGAGCTTTAGGCCATGACAGTGGCAGTGTGTAGAATATATAAAATTGCTAAAGTTCCACACTCACGCACATTAGTTCCCCATTGTTCTAAAAACAAACACACGCAAATAAGATTCCTCAAGTGTACAGTGGTGTGCTTTGTGGTGTTCCTGTGCGTAGGTTTATCCACAAGCAGACATTCCAAAGAAATGTAGAAGGAAGTCACCATGAATGGGCAACCTGCCAAGTCTCGGTTGGCAGTAAATATAGAACTGATAGAGTAACATGAAACTGTTAAGCAGTTTAGAAATGCCACGCAGTAAACACTGGCCTGTGTCTTACTCAATGTGAAAACAAATAAAAATCCTGGTAGAGAGAGTGGCCAACAGAAACATTGAAATTACAGCAGAATAAAATAGATTCTGTTGGACTGTGTTGAAATGTATCACCACAAATTAAGGATACAGGAAGACATGTTTTTTGTATGACCATGCTAAAAAGAAACAAATTCAAGACATATGGCTAGCTCGTGGCATAACAAGGATTTACAAAGTCCATCACTGGCAGAGGAGCATCAACAGGGATTTCAGGGGTTACCTGGCAAATGTGGGCCAATCAGAATCTAGATCGTGACCCCTGGAAGCCACATCGAACTGGATCTCGTTCAGCTCGTACAGGTGGTTGATGATGTCAATGCTCAGGTGAGACTTCAGGAATGGGCTGCGAGCGTAATACCACTCACTGTGTAGAAGTACAGACACAACAACAAAGGAAGGAAGAGAGAGAAGGATTGAGAGAGAGAGATAGAGATAGAGAGAGAGGGAGAGAGATAGAGAGAGAGATAGAGAGAGAGAGAGGGATTGAGAGAGGGATAGAGAGAAAGAGAGAGAGAGAGAGATTGAAAGAGAGAAAAACAAATGTTGGGGTAAAAAAAAAGAGAGTGATGTAGTGTGGCCCAGTCTCCTTGTCCACCCCAAAAGACTCACAGACTCACACATTAAGCGTTAAGACCAGCCAGTATTTAGGGGTGTCCTGCTGTCAAATTCTAAAGCATATGAAGGCACGGCTGCACTGAGATTACTGAGACCTTTCCTCAGATTGACATTGTATCCAAAGATTAATGAAGGTATTTCTTGAAGATTGAATTCTCTGACTTTGCTGAAGAAAATTACCCACAGCTGTGTGTTCTAATGTAAAGCACTGAAGAAAGTGGGAAAAAAAGTACAAACATTTGTAACCAATTCACAATTACCAAGAAACAAAAGTGTAGTTGCAATGTGTCTTTAGTATTGTTAATCAAACAATTTCGCCTCACAATCTCAATCACTATACAGTGTTGGCTAGTTAAATCTGTAGGTGTGCAGGGCTTAGTTTGCAGAGAGGACATCAAAACTGTGACTGCGAGAGGTGAGATCTTGACAAGACAAAATTGAGTGGCCTACAGTACTGTATTTGATCCTAGACTGTGACTCCATTTGATTTAAGTCACACTTTTCAGTCCACACACATACACACACAAACATACACACACATACCCACAAACACACACATGCACACACACACAAACATACACACGCATATCCCCACACACCCACATACACATGCATACGCGCAAAACACACAACCACACATCTGCGTGCACACACGTATATGCACTCACACATACACACGCGCACACACACACACACACACACACAAAAGCAGAAGTGGCAAGTTCAACAATGGAGAACTAAGCATTAATTAAGGAAGAGAGACCTCACTTATGGACGCCATCTCTTTCTTTAGAGTCCAAACTGTCTCAGGGAAGATCAAGACAGTTTGTAGTCCTGACATAGCACCAGACACAATACAGCTTACAACTAACCTTTCTATTTCACAAAACTGCACAACTAAGATGGCAAAGTAAGGTTCAAGAGATGAATAAGACTTCTCTTTACTTTATAAGTCAGGATTTAGGTGTCAGGTTAACTCTCAGTTCCTTTCTGATACTGAATCTCCAACCCATGAACCAATGGGAGGAAATGGAACCTTTGTGTTTGTGTATCGATAAGGTCATGTTTATGTTATGCTGTTTGTTCAAAGACACCTAATGTATGTGTTGTGCTCGTGTCTGAATTAAATTGGAAGTATTTAGTAGCTGCCTACACATGCTGGCATTAACTGTTAGTAGATGTCTACACACATTGGCACTAACTTAAATGTTAATTAATGGATGTACATGCGCCTAGACTTGACAAATAGGTTTCGCATTTCTGTACGTCAATACATGGGGTTGTATGTCTCAGTATCTCAGTACCTCGGTGAGTTACATTTCAATGCATTGCATGCTGTTTTGTTTATTGTATGCTGGTGTGCCTTTTTCTGTCAGTTGCATACCTGGTGACTTTGTGGTTCATTAGACATTGTTGCAGGGTATCAGCCAACCTCTGGTGCACCAACGAGTAGCGGATGAAGGCCCGACCCTTGCCCAGCGAAGTCTTGAGCTGTAACATAGATGGACACAGAGGTCAAAGGTCGTATCGGTCACGCCTGCAAGCATCCGCGATGTGACCTAACCTCTTGGCTCATAAACGCTGATGGTTCAACTACTGTCAGTCACCACGAGAGAGGACTACAAAAATGGCTGTTCAGCATCAGCAGACAGGGCACACGAGAGGAAGAGTGTTTTCTCCTGAGGATAAAACATCATCTCTCAACTTCACAGGCCGGTGCGTCAGTGACGTTCCCACACTGACCACAGCGGAAAGGACACGGAGTAGCTTGCCCTTGCATCAAATACACATGAAGGCGATAAAATAATATGTCACAAAATAGTGACATAAATTAATAACGTCACAAAACCCTACAACCCACAAACACGGATAAGGAACATAAGTCTAAGTCTACTGTACTTTCAGAAAAAAACTCAATGAACACAGCAAAAATCCTACTAGTCCCATAACCTATTTTAGCTCTCATTTGGTCTTTTGCCTTTGAGGTCAAAGGTTAAATAGCTGACCTGTATTTATCCCGCAGATTATTGTTCAGGAACACCTTGTGTTCCCTGTCTTGGACAAACAGCCATCAAAGCACAGATGGACAGGATTAAAGGCAGAGGTCCAAACTCAACACAAGCTGATGGAGACTTTCTGCTCCAAAGTAAACATCCAATGACACGTCAGTGTGGGAGCTTGGAAACCATAATACCAAAATGCTGATTTACGTGACATAACATGTTGTCTATTAGAGATTGTAAAACAGTAAAAATAGGTTGAAGATAGATTAACCTCAGGTGAAGTCATGCAAAGCCATACTACTTTTTGACATGGTCACCAAGTACTGGCTTCTACTATGTTCTGCATTATTTCTTTCTTGTGGTCAACATCATTTCCGCATAATGGTCATTGTCCTCGACTTGGCCGCTTCCATAGAGCTTTCTCTGCAGCTCTGAGAAACAGCAGTCTCAGGTCTGAACTTGTGGCAAAATGACCAGTGCTTATGTTATGTACAGTCTCAGGAGCAGGTTTACAGTAAAAGGAACAATGCAGAGTCAATCAGCCTATATTCCTGTTCATTAAAACTATTGAGTGCTGTCGGTGGGTATCAGAACTTTAGCAATTGGTACCACGTCCACTGAATTTGACTTTTTGACTTTAACTGACAGCTAATGTTAACAGATTGGGACACAAGAAAACACAACTATCATTACCCCATCAGTTGGCGGTTGCTGCTATTATATTGTTTTGTCAATGTTCCACAGATTTTTGTTGTTCCCATAATTATTGCCAGCACCTCACATGTAGAAGCACATGGACTAAATGGAATAGATTCACTCCCTTTGTGGCAACGCACATCTCCCATCTTGACTACGTCCCCAGAAAAGATAACTATTTCCTATATGAAACATAATTTCAAAAGTTACTTCGCAAAACATTATATGTGCTATTGATTTTGTTATGCATCCTGTCATATTGGAACTGAACAACATAACTTTTCCAATGTTAATAGTCTCTAGTCTCTCATACAGACTCACAACCACCTCCTCCAACCTTGACTGCTACCCAGTTTTCTTTGGGAGAGAAACTGAATTGATACTCAACTTTCTTTAGTTCCTGCACCCGTGCTACACAAATAGGCAAAAAAAACATCTTTCTTTTCTAAGGTATAGTCAAGAGTTAGCATTTGAATTTGAGCACCCTCATGTACATTATGTGTCAGTCATTGTGTGCTTGTATGAACAGTACCACATACACTTTCATTTAAGCTCTTTTTTCTTTTAGAGAAAAAAAAATGTACAATATTAACCTACATCATCTGTCTAGTATTGAGCACAACATCCACACAGGATGAGTTTAAGGCACCATCCTAAGCATCCGGAACCACAGTACAACACCAACCTCCTCTCCCTGTTCCCTGTCCCCAGCTCTGTGTGATGTGGGGCTAATCCGGTGGATGCCCAGGGCGCGTCAACAGATCAACACACGCACTGTCGCACTGACAACTCAAAGGGAAGTAGCCACAAAAATGAAAAGATGAAGAATGTTTAAGCAAATAAATAAAAAAGAAAATAAATAAACACAGCGTCGGGCATGGCTAGTCTACCCTGTTGTAGTCCAGCGGATCTGATGGTGTGTCGGTTCCTGTACCAGTAGATCACGCTGAGGGTTTAAGTGCGTCTCACACTCGTGCACTTGTAAAGGATTACCTCAGGGATGGACTTGACAAATCGGATGCCGTCATTAGCTCCTTTCAACTTTGCCAAACATTCACAGAAATAATCCCAGTAGTCTTTCCTAATGCCAAGAAAAGTCGTCTTCTCTTTCTGGTCAAACTAAAAAAGAAAGAGCACAAAAACGTCAACATTATTTTACACTGCACTTAACTAGATTAATAAACGAAACAAAACAAACAAAAATGAAATGACTTTGTAGCCCTTTGACTGACATGATCTGAATAAATATGACATGGAATTTGTTCACTAGTGTTGGTTAAAAGATGAGACATCGGGCCAAGTTACAACTAGATTTAAGGGTACTGAACAAATAACAATTTAAACAATATTAATATAATATAAATAATATAAATAACATTAATATTAATAAGTTAAAACATAAGTTTGCCCATGATACAGCAAAAACTCAATGAAACACTCAGTGTGTGTGTGTGTGTGTGTGTGTGTGTGTAGTGTACCTGCAGCAGGTACTCCAGTTTGTAGGAGAACTTGTGTAGGCTGGAGCTGTCATCTGTGACTGGCTCTCTGGTCTCCCTGTGTTCCTTACTAAGCTCCGCCACTGCATCTGCACGCCCGAGATAAAACACACACA
>JAGFZM010003163.1:0-11423 GCA_017657215.1 Limnothrissa miodon
AGAGTTGGTTTCGACAAAAAATATGCTGTGGTTGTCTTGTCTCAAGCTATTTTAGTTAGGTGAAAATGAGAGCAGGGATAGCTCGAGAGGATTCTTATGAATATTAATGATATGCAAATGTATCGACTCTGATTGGCTAACAACACGGTGACGCTCCATCTAGTGGGTCTGTCTGCAGGCAGCCTAACGTTTCTTGAGGGCGGGTTAACTGGATAGCTAATGTTCAAATTGACGTACATTTGTACAGCTTTTCCGATTCGCTCGTTTTTCCCGGCAGTTTTCTATCACAGGTGAATACAGACTACAGGGTAGGAGAGCATTTTGAAGTTGAGCATAGAAGTACAACTTGGGCTAACCTATGGTAATGTAAAAACATCAAGACTTAAACGGTTTATTTTGGAAGGAGACCTTTAGGCCTAATATTATTAGAAAAATGAACACACTCCCATACAGCTTTTAGAATTTGGGGTAAGTTAAACTGTTTATTTCATCAATTAACATACTTTTATTGCTTAAACAAAATAATTTCAATGGTATTTTAGCCTGTGCCATTTTTTGGTACATTGCCACATGCAGTTGCTGGATATAAAAAAAAATGCAATGAAATTGCCCCCGTCAGCCTATTTTGGGCACATAGTGAAAACGTTCTCTTTATTCATTGTGTTTGTAGATTTGGAGCCAGGAGAAACAGTCGTGCCTGTAGTGATCCCTGTTATGTTTGGAGTTCTACTGCTGTGTATAGTTGGAGCTGTAATCATGTGCTGCAGAAGATGCAGGTAAAACATCAGGACACAGCCAGTGTACCATTTACTCCTTTTCCAGTTTTGTGTTTACAGAATATTCTCTCTCAATCAGGTTATGCATGCACGTATACAATGCACTGCCTAATTTCTAGTTTAAAACTCACTGTGGATCTGGAGTCAACACATGCATTTCCAGTTTTGGGACATTACAGGCCTTAAAAGATAAATTTTAAACTTTAAACTCTTACCTTTTTTATTTTTAGAATTGCCGCAACTGAGGCCTTTTAGCTCTGCAGTTATTCATTTAATTACACTACTCTTCACCTCCACTGGTGAACAGCCCTCATGGTCATAGCAGAGAATTTTTAATAGGAGGAGCTCCTGGTAATGTTTTACCTGCTTCTACGTCTGGTGTGTAATTGCCCTCTAGGGGTGCTCACGGGCAAGTCCAGAATGAATGGGGACCTATAGAGCTGCACCCTCAAATTCCTTCATTTTTTCTTATATGCTTTGTAAATTAGATTAATGTTATAGTATGTTAATACTTGAATTAGTATGTCTCTTGAATTCCCCCTTGGGGATCAATAAAGTATCTATCTATCTATCTATCTAAAACTAGAATGGAAAATCTACCCAAATGGAACATAGTCCATATTTTTATTCTCGTCTGATTACTTTAAAATACGACTTTTATAAAAGTCAGTGACATTGTCCTTCTTTGGTTTATAGACCTATATTTGACTGCTGATTTGTTTCAAATTACACTCCGTAACAATCTTTCTGAAACCACAATAATATTTGGATTTTGTTGAACCATGTAATTTGGCTCCATAAATGTCCATTGATTTTGAACTTCTGCAGCCAAATTTGGTTTAATGGGAGTTAAATAATGAGGGTAGAGGGGCTTTGTGTAAACAAGCTGCGTTGGTAAGTCATTATTTTGGGGATGACTAATTTCTGTTATTTTTCACTTCTGACGACTTTATGACCGCTGTGTTTCAGGGCTCGGGCCTCCGCCTATGTTCCAGCTCAGAGTAAGTGTTTGCATCTGACCCCAGAGTCTATGTGGACTGACTGGTCCTCAATGCTCAGATAACACAGAACTTACATACACAGCAGTTAATAGCTGGTTCTCTTCTTTAGCAATGAGGATCACACTCATTTTTGTATGACAAAAAAAATAAGAAAGTATTCAAATGTAATGAAATTAGTTAAAGTCACATACACGGGTAATTAATTACTCCTATCAGAAGTGATGTTTTGCCCGGGGACCAAGTAATCAGAACAATTACACTGTAATTACACTGTGCGCAGTAGGTAAGGATGTATTAAACATTCCCTGAGAGCTCGGATATTTTTACAGCGTTTAGCATTTAAAGCTGAATCTGAAAGTGGACGTGCTTGTAACTGCTCTTTGTGTTTCAGGGACAGATAAACAACTGCCACAGGACACATCTGCAAACTAGGTGCCTTGCTAGGTTACACACTGGTCTTGATAATGCTTTTACATGGTGGACAAGAGTGACAAGTCAGCTGATGGCATAGCTACAAATATTAGGATTTAGGGATATGATGCACAATTAAATGTATATACAGAATAAACACAGAACAACATGTTTAGCACTTACAGTAAAGCAACACCAAGGAGATTCCAAATCGCACCCTTTACAGGTTGGAAGCTGAACCTTACCATAAGGCAAGTCAATTGTAGTTTTTACTTGAACTACAGACACCTACCCGATTGGGCAAACTTGTTTAGTGCCATAGGGCTGCTGAGCAAATGCAGCAAGTATCTATTTTGAAAACATTATTTTAAGCATGGCTTAAAGTTTTCCGTCCTATGACGGATATCCATCAACCGGAGGCGCTAGAGGTCAATAACAAGACTGATGCGTATTAATTGGAAGTGGATTGTCATGAAGTAGTAGTAGAAGCTCAAAAGTTTGGAAAACTGAGCTTAATGCCTAAACACGTTGCTAAAATGAACAAAATAGCAAAGACTCATAGGTTCAAAGCTGCAGGCTCTGGTGTAGCTGCGAGTGAATAGGCTTTTCTATGGCAGTATAATCAGAGACGTTTTAATAGGAGAAGACACATCACTTACAAAATCGCCCATAGAAATGCATTGGGAAACTTCGTAACGCAAAGATGGCGGTTGATTACATATGTCCCGCCTACTCTCGCGCTGTTGCTCCAATCATTTTGTTGATTTAATGTAAGCATATCATCATAGTTTTTGGGGCACCTGCAACTTGTTTGCAGTCATAAGAAAAGCTGCTGAAGCACTGTCAACTGAAAATGTACGAGTGGCAAATATTGAAGTAACATAATGTCGCCTGTACCCCTTTTAGATGTCAGAGCTAGAAAAAGCATACAAACATGACATTTTTGCTATACCGTTTATTGTAGCAGCATTCCATAACGATTTTAAATATGACATTCTATTCATGGTGTGCACCTGCTTATTTCAATTATTGTGTATTACAATACAACAGCAAACATATTATTAGTATTTTATATTTTGTTTTGTACCTGTATGATTTTATATTATGTATGTTTTTTTTTTATGTTCGTTGAGCTTATAGTTCACTGTATGCAACAGCAAACGTATTATTAGTATTTTATATTATGTTATGTACCTGTATGATTTTATATTATGTATGTTTTTTTTTTTTATGTTCGTTGAGCTTATAGTTCACTGTATGCTATATCTTACCATTTGTTAGCTTAGCAGCAAAAGCTAATGTTCAGACTAAGCTAACTTTCACTGTTTTTTATCGTGGGAAATGATTGAAATACAAACTTGTGCTACGCATAACCTTAGGGTAATATATTATCTTAAAGCTTACAGTCATTACCAAATCAAATGCGGACAATACGTTGTTGATCTCTGGCATTATCCAAAACTATAGTATGATTTGGGATAGTTGGTATGGTTATGCCGTAAATTACGACAGTGTTGTGAAGCGTGCGCATGCTTTTAAACCTTTTATTTTAATGGCTTTTAAACCCTTTATTTCACGTTATACCACCAAACCTTGTCAGCGATTTTACGTTGATTTTTATCTTGATTCCAACCGTGCAGTTTTTATGTCCCATAAACGTACAGTAAGAAAGTGGAGATACAGCTCAATCCTCATTCATTTAGATAGGGCCCTAATCTTGTTAATCCCAAATAACTGCCCGAAGGCGCCGCGTCACCAAGATGGCTGCCGAGTGAAGGGACTTGCCTAGAAGGACTTTGGTATAATCCCCTATCACAAATAATGAAATTTAGTGTTACAGTATAATAGTAGGCTACAATCAGGGCTCTCGACCCTCACGTATTGGCCGTTAAACTCACTCATTTCAGCTTCTCCTGTTCTCACACCCACTTTGCAATTTGTCACGGTTAGGAATTAGGCTATAATTTTCACCGCACAGAAATTCACTGAAGTTAGAAAAAAAATGACAGATTCTAACTTAATCAAACTCAATAAATCTTAAACAAAACAAATTTAAAATACATACGGTTCTGTTCCACAGCGGTAAGGTATACAATGAGCTACAACCGGATTTTCGTTCAAACAATAATAAATAGGCACGACATACGCTTAGGGACCATGTGCAAAGTGCAAAACGCAAACTTATAATGTCACTTCACTAACAAAGGCTTTTTGAATGTTACCAAGGTCGTATCACATCCCTTAGTTTGGTGAAATGTGCCTTAGTCTATATTTAAAGTTTTTTTTTTTTAAATACGAATAACATTCAATAACTTTGTTCTTTTAAACTGTAGCCTATTATCACACTACGTGCAGTTCCTGGAATCACCACTAGAGGGTGATGTTCTTCGGAGACACTGGTTTCCTGTTACTTCATCTTAATGGGTGGATCACCTGGCAGTCATCAGTCTCATTAGAAGAGTACTTAAGCTGGGTTGAGGCAAGGCTCAGTGCTCAGACATGATCTACTGTGTTGAGGGTGGACCGTGCTCAGCCTAGCTCTGTGGATTATCCCTTCAGGGAACTCTAGGACTTCCTTTGTGGACTTTTGTGGATTACTCTTTGCTGTGGACTATAGGTCACACAGCACACAGGTAACTGCAACACTCTGTCTCTGCGCTTGTGTTCAGAACTCCATTGTGACAGGTATACCACCAAAAAAAATGTGCCTATGTCTATTTTTAAAGAATTAAAAAAAAAAATTCCCCACACAAATTCCCCACACTTTAACCCATGTTTAAGGTACTAAAAGGTCCTTGGTGTTGCTTAAAGACGGTTGCCAAAACCGGCTCGAGATGGCATGATGACTCACGCTCATCTCCCACTTCCCACCTGTTGAAATGGCCCTTGTGGATTAACATTCAACACTTTTCATATTCATACATCAGTGAGGGTGTTCTAAGTAAAGTGTTCTGAGAATGGTCCAATATAGAACACACACTGAAAATATAACTGAAATAGGTGACATCATCACCATTTAATTTGTTTCATTTGTATATATAATTGTAATCTGTTTGTTAAAAAAATGGGAGTGCGACTTTAGTGTAAGCATGTTCCTGTGAAAATATATATGTATGTATATATATATATATATATATATATAAATATGCTTTAATAAAAGGTGTGATTGTTTCAGTTAATATATGTTTGAAAATATTAAAAACCTTTCTTGAAAGGTGTGATAAGGCGTGTTGTAAAAAATTCTAGGTGTTTGCAATAAATTCAGTCGAGAGCCAGAATGAACAGAAATCTTCCAGGAAACTTTCATCACAATCCCGGAGACATACCCCACATGTGCTGCGCACGGAGAAGTCTGCTGGGTTGACAATACACTTAGATTTTATACAACCTTGGAACACTTCAAAACATTTCCAAAAAAGGGGCATGGAACTCAACCATTTGGTATTTATTAGACCAGGAATGCCTACGTGACGCTTCTGTTTTCCTCATTACGCAGTCTTTTGTCACACTAATCAAAGTGGGTCAATAAACCCGTCCAGTCGTATGTCTGATTGTCAGCAACTAGCACCTAGTTGCCATACCAGTCAGAGATAACTCAAGAAGACGTACATGATGAGAAAACCAGAATGTCCCGTTCTTATCCTAACAACACACACACACACACACATATATTTGAGGTCACACTGACCAATTTGTGTAATCTAAACACCGCACACACATTAAATGACATTTGTTGATTACACTTTAACACAAATCAAACAGATTCATTCTTATGATTGAGTATTCAATATAAGTGTTAGGTGTGGGCCGGCGGGCCGCCCTACTGGTCAGTTGTGGTATTGCATGTGTTTTCATTTTCTGTCTTGTCACATTGTCTCCACCCACCTCCTGTGCTCACCTGTGTCTCCAATTAGTTATCCAATTTCCTTGTTTCCCTCAGTGCCTGATCGTTGTTTATACCCTGTGGATGTCTCTTGTTCTCTCCTCAGCCTGTACGGTGCAAGTACTCTGTGTTTGCTTCCAGTTTTGTTTTTTCTTTGCGCCTTTTGGATTACTGCCTTTGTTGGATTTACTTATCTCCTGAGTTTTTGAAGTTTTGATCTTCTGAGTTTTGTGAACTGTTGCTTTTGAGTTGGATTTTTGGAGCCCTTGTCATCCTTGCAATAAACCTGAACTCACAAACTCCTGTTTCCTTGTCTGCTTTTGGGTCCAGTCTAATTAAGTCCTAACAATAAGGTTGATTTTCTCCAGATCAGTTCTTAATCATGAAACAATTAAAATTTTAACCCACAGGCGTGATTCTGCCCTTCACTGCAGAAGATAACCCCATATCATAGAAGCACAGTCTAACACACTGGTCTGTCTATCCATCTATCCATTCATCTTATCTTTCTGTCTGTCTGAGGTATGAGGCATGATTTTAGATTGGTCAAATAGTTTACATACTTAAGTATGTGGCCCAATAAACTTGTCCTTAAAAAGGTGAATCACCTGCTGTCTATTCATCATTGAGGCATTGGTGATGTGGTCTGTAGATCTTGTTTGAAATATAAGTAGCCAGCTTTTATTTTACAATCTGATTGACAGACTCTCTGTTTCTTTCATTATCACTACACTGTTTCCCACACTACTTTCCCTACAGTAGTCTCACAATAATTGCTGTGAACTGAAAGCTATCTTAGCTGCAATATTGATGCACATTAAACCGGCACTAAGCAACATTCAGTTTTTCTCTCTCACGAGCTCCCTCTAAAGCCCGCTGTATTGCATTGTATTGCACTGCATTCTATTGGAGGCGGTCCGCGCTGCTGAACATTGCAAGTGCTGTATCTACCGCTATTGGCCACGGTGGCGCATTCTACACCGTTCGTTCGCCGTGTAATGACTAATTTTAGCATCCTAAACAGTATGAAACGGATTAATTAAATGAAAAATGTTGCATAGTGGGCCTTTGAAGCTGTTTTCTCATGTCTTTTATTACAGGATGTGGGTTTTGTGTATGTCAGATGGATGATGGGTAATGTAGGCAGAAGGGAGAAAGACAGCATGTGTCAGCACAGCACTGAGAATAGTTGTGCTCTTTGTTTTCCATGCCCATTGTTTATTCTGTTGTAAGTCAAAGAGGCAATAAATTGCCACAATTTTTACACGAACGAACCAAGCGTCATTTGTAGAAGAGAGATCTGTCAGAAGAATGTGTGTTTACTTTAGTAGCCTACTGTCAGGAGTTTCTGTCCCTGGAGCTAAAGTACTGTATGCAAGCTCCTCTGTGTTGCGCTATCAGGAAAGACAACACTATGCTTACCTGGTTTAACCTGCTCAGGTGGGTTTATTTTTCCTCTGAGATCTGAATGAAGGTGATGAGCAAATATAATATAAAGGGTATCCAATATATAGATTTGATTTGTTAAACACCAGGTTCAAGGTCACTGAGTGCATTCAGTAGGAACAAGAACAAGAAAATTGAATACATACAGACGAAATTGTGGACTAACTCTGCTTTTGATTAAAATATAAAAGAAGGAAGAAACAAACTTCAGAAAAAACTGCTGAATAATGGTCCTTTAACCTAGGCTATTTATGTGTTCCTGGTGATGCACCAGGAAATTCTCATTAAGCCTGTTTTAAATTCTCATGTTTTGGACAGATGAAAAATGAGATTACAACCATGCACACACACACACACACACATGAACGCACGCACGCAAACACTTACACAACCTGTTGCACTTGCTTTCTAAGGAAGTATCATGTCCATATCAGCACAGCGTGTACACAAAAAATAAGGACGATCCAAAAGTAAGGGGAAATGTTTTGAACTTGGACATGCAGTACTCATAGTTATTAATCTCTGTTAATGTTAGACACTCTTCAGCAGTGCTGCATTCACAGTGTAGAACAATCTATCAGGGATTATTGCTTACTTACATAATGAGTAAGAAAGAACACAAATAAGTACTACTAGTAAAAAGAGGAGAGAAGAGATACACTAGAGGAAAACAAAACTTGTGTCATCATGTCAAAGCTCTTGTTTATTTACTGTTTATTCCATGCAGTCACATCTGTGAAATCAGGTAAGGCTTACTGTAGCGTGTGTTTTGATGTTGATCTTAAATGTGAGATTTTTTTTATGGTGATTTTAATAAGTAATGTGTTTTTAGGAATTTCACCAGCTTTGTTTTGAATGATTCATTGTATTGCTTGGCTCATATAAGCAGAATTTCAGTGACTTAGAGCTCGGTTGGCTTGATACACCATAGCTAGAGTCTGTTAAAAAAAAGATAAAGATCTTTGGGCTGGCAACTTTTAAGCTCAGTTTTGAGAGAAATGTAATGAAGATTAATGTATGTGCATAGATTGTGCTTGCTCAGGGATGGGTTTGTGTGATGGGGGTTAGGGGTACATTTTTAAGAAGATTGGGGTTAAACACTCGTTAGCCCCTGAACTAATAGGGTCATGACCATCACACATGACTGTCACACTGTCTGTGTGTGTACGTATGTGTGTACATCTGTGTGTGTGTTTGTGTGTGTGTGTGTCCACGTGTGTGTTTGTGTGTGTGCCCATGTGGGACTTTCTATAAAGCACTAGGAGTTGAAAAGTCAAATAAAAAAATAAGTAAAATAAAAATAAATTTACCAATAAAAAAAAAAAAAAAAAAAAAAAAAAAAAAAAAAAAAGGGACAGAAAAAGAGCAAGACAACAGGTATTGATTTTAGACAAAACGATCATGTGGAGTTGGGGAGGACGTGGGTAACAAAGGAGCTTGTAAAGTCTCTCGAGTGCGGCTTGCAAAGTGAGTGGCAGATAATACATTTTGGCAGACTTCAAACAATGTGCTGATAGTCATGAAAATAGAGCCCTAGGTCACATGTTTTACTTACACGCTACTGTAAGTGTCCTGTAAAGCATGCCTTTAAAGCTGAATATGAAATGTTTACCCTTTTCACTGACCTTATAGTATGGATCATATTTTTAAAAAAATATATTACAAAATCAATGCATTTGTTGTAATCTTTATAAAATAACAGACCTTTACGACCAAGTATGACAATGACTTTTGAGCCCACAGGAAAGTAGTGGGCCTGCTGATCAAAGTCTATTGTAGACTGTAGTCGCAATAGTCTAATGATAACTTAACAAAACACTAAGGTTCCGGTTTCCAAAACTTTTCAGACCTGGAAAATTACATTTTTGATTTCCATGACTTTTCCAGGATTTCCTTGACCATAGAAACACTGATGTTTCTGAAAAAATTCTGTCTGGACTTCTGTCACAGATTCTCATTCTCTGTCCGCTCACACTACCTTCATCATTGGAGACACCCCTTTCCCACAATTCAGTGCCGTATTGATGCTGGATGATGTTCAAATTGCCTACTATTCTTTAAATGAGAAGAACCAGGACCAAGGTCATTTCAAATCAGGAAGTGACTGCATTCAAGAGGAAGTTTCTAATATTGTTTTTCAAAAAATGTATGGAGGTGTGAAAGAAGTAGCCATGTTCTTCAAAAAAAAGTACAACCATACATATGGTAAGTGACTTTTGGAATAGTCCCTTGAAATGAAACTCTGGGACAGAAGCTATTAAAGGTAGAAGTTTTCCTGGAGCCCTTTTCACTCTATTGCTTAAAATCCCCCTATAACCTAAAATGCAACCAATGAATGAATGAATGAATGAATGAATGAATGAATGAATGAATTAATTAAGTCTGAGGAAAGAATTATGACTTTATTATATTTTCTTTTTTTTTCACATTTGCTCAAACCGTTGTTTACATTTGCTCAAACTGATCCTCTAACCTGCATTTAGTCCTACTTTTTTTTTAAAAAACTTATTAAATTAGCTGAATCACCTGTTGATGACAATATTAATAGTAACATTCTCAGTAACATTTTTAATAAACACATTCATTTGATATTCATAAAGCATTAACACATTTTTAAGCAATCACACATTTAAAGTCTTAAAACTAATGTTATTTGTGTTCATAACTGTTTATACATAATGACTGCATTATAATTTTATATTATAGGCCTTTACAATGAAATGTCACAAGTGTCACATTGTAGGTTTACCTTATTAGTCTTTACAAGATTGCACAAGACTGTCAAAAAACAGTGTAAGTTTTACTATATAAAAAAAAAAGGACTCAATATAAGGAGTCAATAATAAGTCAAAACGGCGCCAATATAGATAAAAAGACCACAGAAGGTTTATAATGCTCTGTGACTTTAAGTTGTAAAAGGCTTACATCGCAACTTTATAATGCCTTTTGAGTACAGTCATGAGAATGTATAAACAGTTATGAATGTAATGTCATTTGTTTTAACCCGCTATGAACGCATTTATAATGCATTATGAATATTAGTTTAGTGTTACCATAACAACAATATCTTATTTTATGTTGTGAAAATTATTTATTTCCTCTGCCAAAGGTGTACATGTCCAGCAAATACTGACGAGCTGTCAGCTTATTGACAGCAGCATCCCTGGGCCCTTTCAATCCAGACAAGCTTACAACGGAGTAAGAACTGGTGGGCAGAATTTCAATACCGAACAAAATTCCTGGAAGTCAGAAGGGCTGTGGTTCAATTTATGTGGACAATTGGAAAGAGAAACTACAGAATTAGTGACTATGAATATATACAGACCCGTCTGCATTAAGACCCTGAAGAATTGTCTTCATAAGATGAAAAATGATGTCATGAAAAAAGGTAAGGACTGTAACATCCACCATTAACGTAATAAAATATGAATATAAAACAATATTAGTAAGGCATCAGATTCAAGACTAACACTATTTGAATTAGTTGATACAGCGTTCACAAGGCTCTTTGCACCATGACTGATCTCACTCAAACCTCAAGGCTCAATCCTTGGACATTATTCAATCTTTATGATCCCACTTGGACAATTTTTTAAGAACAACTCATTGCTTTGCAGATACGCAACTTTACCTAATGATTTTCCCCAAACTGTCATTAGCTGAACAGATTAAACATACTTGGGGGAAAAGATGCCATTATTGATACTATACTTGACACAACAGGGATAAAAGCATACAGTTAAAAATCTTGATTAACAGCAGGATAAAATTTGATGAAAGCACTGACTAAATCAACATTTTATCACCTAAAGAAACATTGCCAAATTAAGAGGATGTTCATTTAAATTATTATTATTTTTAATATGAATAGTGTTAGTGTCAGATAAAGTCTGTGTTTCATGCCCT
>JAGFZM010003164.1:16208-56142 GCA_017657215.1 Limnothrissa miodon
AAAAAAGGGCAGTAAGCGCTCTGACGCGTGCAGGCAACTACTTAGACAGCCCTGCGTGACGTCAGAAAGTCTATATATTGACTGCGCTTACGCTTCAGGTCCTCTTTGCCTCTTTCACCTCGCCTACTGCGTGTGTTTCTGAGTCGCTTTTCGTTTGCTTCCACAAATATTTCTAAAACCAACGGCTTTTTTGAAAGCCCACCACAAAAGCTTTTCTCAAAGCTCTCCGAGGGATTTCCGTCTTGCTCCAAGTGCTCACGCCGGTCCCTAGCTTCTGGTACCTCGAGACGCAAGATGGCTACTCATCGTTGTACCGACTGTGACCCATGGCGCTCTCCGACCGCCATGCTGTGTGTTTCATCTAGCCCTGCTAGCTCCATCGGCGCTGCCTTTGCCCGCACGGCTACTTTGAGGCTGTGGACGAGGAGGAGCTCGCTTCCTTCCTCTCCGCTAAGGGATGCGCCACCGTGGAAGATTTGCCACCGGTCCAGAACACCCACGCACCCCTCTTGGGAGGCCCCCTTCGCCGCCATTGCCCCTATTCAAGGCCACGCGGCATTTTACGCTATGGACGGAGCGGGCGCCAACGGCCTCATGCAGCTCCCTCGCGTTGAGGATGCGGTCGCTGGTTGTCTAGCGCCATCTTCTGCCACCACCAGGACATCGCCTCCTGAGCTTCCCTCTAAGCCGTGCCAGCGCACAGAGAAGCTCGTTTCAAAGGCCTTTATTTGTACAGGCCAGGCGATAAGGGCGTTGAATACCGCCTTTCTCCTCTCCTCTCTGTCTGAGGAACTGGTGGCGGATCTCTCAGCACAGCCGTCGGACCTTACCCTCCATCAGCTGCGCAGAGCTACCGCTCTCACCTCACTGGCCATCAGGGCGGCCATTAAAGCCGACGGGCGCTCCCTTGGCTCTTTGGTCGTCATCGACAGGCACCTCTGGCTGAATCTCTCGTCCATGCCAGAGAAAGAGAAGAGACATCTTATGAACGCTCCCATCTCCGCTGATGCTCTGTTTGGCCAGGCGCTGGAACTCCAGCACAATCGCTTAGAGAAGACGAAGTCGGCAGCTCAGGCCCTGCAACCCGTGCTTCCTAAGCGTGCCCCGCCTCAACCACCCACTCCGGCTGCACCTCAGACGCGTGCTCGCGCGCCTCAACGGACGCAGTAGAAGAAAAAGGTGGACGCACCCAAAGCCGCGCCACCGCCGGCTACCGGGTCACAACCTCCTTGGCAGCGCTCTCGCTCACACGGGAACGGCCAGGAACGGCGCAAGAGGCCACAGCGATCCTGATACGATCGCGTGTGTGCGGCAGAACATGTCATGCGACCCCTATCCATTGACTGCTATGCCTCTGTGTGCTCCAAAAGGCACGGGTCCCCGCTCTGCAGTCCCCAGCTCGGAGCGTTCCCCCCCGCTTCGGCGGTCCTCTCTGATCTCACCCCCTCAGGGGGCGCTGAGTTTGCCTTGTTCACAAGCACCCCACACACACTCTCGCCCCTCTGGGGCAATGTTTGACAATGAGCCCCGGCCCCGGCCGGAGGACGCTCTCTGTTCTGTCAGCGCGGTCGCGCACTGGGGCACCAATTCGGTCTCCACCGCGCATTCAGCTTACGCACGCCGTGCGGTATGCGCCTTGCGTGACGTCACGCCTCGACGCCGCCCAGGTGGCGCCGAGGCCTCTACTAACGTCACGGCCCACGCGTCCTCTGTCTCACTCGCCTCCGAGCAGTGGGCGTGCGACGCGTCGGAGTCGTTCACGGTCAAGAAGCCCTCCCCGTCCTCTCTCGCCGCTTCTGTCGGCCGATTTATCGCCCAGGTACGGGCAGAGCTGTCTGTTCAGTCTGACACTTCTGCCATCGGGCGGACGGGAAACTTCTCCCCCCTCTTCAAGGACGTCGCTGACGCGCGCTCCAGGTCGGCCGCCCCACGGGGCGTCACGGGTGAAGTGCGCAGCTCACCGACCATGGACATCGCTGACGCGCGCTCCAGGTCGACCGCCCCACGGGGCATCGCGAGTGAGAGTGGACCCCACGTTACGTTGGGTCTCTACCCTGTCAGTCGAACGCTCTACAGCTTCGCAGACAGCCTCAGTCTTTGACCTTTGTGGCTTTGTGACTAAGTGGGTCCCTTAGTGCCACTCGGGGGCAGCATAGCACTTCGTTTGTCCTTGCTGCCTCCTCATTCCGCCTCTCTGCTCAGGCAGAATTGGGCGATGTGCACAACGTCACGTTGGGTTCTTTCAACAGTGTTGAAAGGCTATCAACTGCAGTTCAGGTGGCCACCCCCGCCCTTCAGAGGTGTCATGGAGTCAGTGGTGCCCCCCTCCAGGGCCCCTGCTCTCAGACAAGAGCTTCGTGATCTCTTGAGAAAGGGCGCTATTCAGCGCGTAGATCCGACGCTTGCGCGCAATGTGTTAGAGCTCCTAGCTGTCTTTTGCGCTTTGAAAGAGTTTCTCCCTCTTCTCGGAGGAGAACACATTCTGGTGCGTACGGACAACACCACTGTAGTGGCTTATATCAATCGCCAGGGCGGCATGCGCTCTCCGGACATGTTTCGCCTGGCGTACAAGCTGCTCACCTAGGCCTCCCGCCACTTCCTGTCGATCAGGGCGTCGCACTTGCCCGGTGTGCGCAACACAGGCGCGGACCTCCTCTCCAGGGGTGTTCCGCGTGCAACCGACTGGCGCCTCTGCCCAGCCGTGGTGCACAGCCTCTGGTCCCGCTTCCTCACGCAGGGCTGTTTAAGTAGTTGCCTGCACGCGTCAGAGCGCTTACTGTCCTTTTTTCAAAGGGTTGGTTAAAATTGACTTCAGAAAAAGTAGGAGATGATAGGCATCATCCATTCGTACGTTTCGGCTTCTCACTCAGAGAACCGAGGATACATTAGTATCCGTAACGTTTTTTCACTGACTGGTAGCAGCTAGGTTTGGTTTACTCTTTTCGCTTTTTGTGCTTTTTCATAAATAGATTCTAGCACCTGGTACCATTCTTGGTACCACCTTAGCCAAGGTTCTAAGCCTGATGAACTGATAGTAAAGGATGACCTGTGCATGATGAAATGTTTGGTTGCTAGTACAACTGGTTGCATAAAGGCAATACTTGAATTGTAGTGGGAAGTAGTAGGTCCAAGACCAAACATCATAGGGTGGAACCAAACTGAACCAGGCTGAGCTGGTACCAGTCAGTGGAAAACTCCCAAACAGAGCTGTACTGTTTATTCAGACGGTACATTGAAATGAAATGGAAATATAGAACAAATGGTAATGAGAAAAAGTGGAATGCAGATACAGTGCAGTAAGTTGCAATATTGTCAGTTTTATGTTGGTTTGTGACTCAGTAGCATGTGATGTGGTAAAGGAGACATGAGGTTTCGAGGTGTCACATCAATATCTCAACAGAGCAATGATTTATCCTAAAGCTCTCATTAGAAATGTCAATTCAGTCACATTTATATCCAAACAGAACAATGATCGATCTTGACACTCTCATTAGAAGCATCTGTTGCTGTGTGAGGCTGTGATGTGTCCAGAATATCAGCAGCAGCTAACACGTGTATCCAGTGGCTTTGTTGTTGATATGACACCATTGCGTCCCACTCTGTTCTCTGTGGAATGAATCAAAACGAACTTGCCAGAATGCAATATGTCACACAGTACACTTTGACGTTCAGAAATTTTCAGAAATCCCAGCAGGTTATGTGGTTCTAGACATGCATGCGTCCAGTCTACCGGTTTAGACAGAAAAAAACCACCTCAGACATAATAAATAAACCGGACTCCCACGCACAGTATATTGTCCAGAGAAGCAGACACACAGATATGCTCTGCTCCGTGTTACCCTTATGCAAACAGTTCATGTCGCCTGTGTTGCTGTAGGCCTGCATGCTCGTGCCACTACAGAATATGAGTGGACTGGGTTTGTTCTTGGCATGCTGCTTGGCATTATTGTCGATGGGTCTGTATTCCTGTCCCTATGCCGATAGAGAACACTCCTAAACATGTTCTAGAACACTCCATCTAGAACACTAGTACACATGTTCTAGAAGCCATGTCTCCCATTGCCTCCGTTTATGCTGTGGGAGGTGACATGAACGAACAGCACAAATAAAACACTCTACACTAGCATAATGGTCTGAGAATGCAATATTATAATTTTACTATTAATATTATTATTTGTTTTATTTTTGTCTGACATTAAACAATTGACTGTGTTTGGTAAAGTTGTTAATAATCCAAAGGTTATGCTTCTCCGAAACCAAGCATGCTTTTTCTTTGTGATGGTCAAGCATGTTTTGATGCTAATGCTAACATTGACCCAGTCTGTGAAAGGTCATGTGCTGTTTTGTCTTTCTGGTAAGTGTGTAAACAGTGTTTTCTGGGTATATTGAACATACGCGGTTGTCAGTCGCACAGCTTGATGGACAGAAAAATGCAAAGTAGCAGTTAAATGAACTGGTTTATTTAAATATCTTTTTTGTTTTGTGTTTGGGACAGAAAGGGTGCTCGTGGTTTTGAAAGATTACAGCAATCAATGAATGTCGCCTCATTTGATAACAATAAAGAGTATTGTGCGGTCGTGATTTTTGTCACACAATTGTGTTTGTTGTGCTTGTTTATGTGAGAAAATAATGCCTGAAACACCCAACAACTACCGATAAGAGAGCAACATTTGAACTGCAACTCTGCCTTTCTCCGAGACAAATGTTGTCCTGGTAGAGACAGAGAAAAAATCTTAACTTTTTGCCTTTGCAGGCCTTTTGTCTCACTACCAATGACAAATTACCTTCCTCAAAACTTTGTTGTGGTCGCAGTCCCCTAAAATGTAGGCCTACTTTGTAACTATACTGTTTCTTAAAAATGTAGTGGAATAAAAATGTTTTTAAATTAACTCTGGATAAAGTAAAAGTGGATAGTGGATAGAAAAAATCCAGTAAAGTATAGATACTTCCCAAAAACTTAAGTGTTAAAAGGCTCATTTAAAAGGCTTAGAACGAAAATATTCATAATTCCCGCCTCCCCTGGCAAATTCATGAAGCAACAGGGGACTGGACCAGAGACGTTTCCAAACGATCTTTGGTTGGACCATGTAAATATAGGAGGCGTATCTTAGTGCTGCCTACGTCAAGAGCCACCTCGTTTCAGATTGGCCTTTTTCAGTCCGGCCATTTCTACATTGAAATTGACATGACAACGGCGGTTGAAGTTTTGCTATGGTCCATTGGATACTGTAAGCTACCTAAATTCAACCATAACAAGGTAAATGTGGTTTGACATTCTATGGGCACTTTAATATTTTCTTCGCTCCTCTCTCCAACCACCTGTCCGCATAACACATAACCCAGCACAGGGGAGTGACTTTATCCGGACAGGATTCAGCAGTACATCTACATCTAAAGAAGAGTCTGAATGTCTGGACTAATGCATGAGCAAGGGGAGGGGGGGTGTTAGCTGCGTATGCTGCATATAGTCAACATACGCCACCTTGTGGTCATAAAAAATGAAAGGTCAGAGCAGCTTTTTTCTGTTATGTTTCTGCCCAAGTTAATTTGTTTCTGCCATTATGTTTGTCTACAGCTCATCGTGACTGCCAGTCATGTTCACAATTAGGCAATGATGTAATTTCATCCAGAAATAGTCTAATGCACTTTCTACAAGTTTTACTCAGGCAAAACAATATGCTGGTTAAACTGCCTGTAACTGTTTTTTGAGCATCAAAATTCCAGAGAGATAAAAAATGTTACCATATAAGTCCATCACCTGCTTAACTTAGTGAGGGTGCCTTCAATATGCAGAAGGCCTACAAGCCCATGGAAATATGACCTGAGGCATTTACAGCAAATTCATTAGCTGATTCATTGCTGATTAGCTGATTCATTCACTGTATTGTTCTGCCACACTTCAGCTTGGAGCCAATTCTGTTTAACATTAAGATTGCTCTAACATTAACAACTTCAAATCTACTTAAATTAAGTTTACGCGTGTAGCAGGGCATTCAGGCCATCTCTGGCTATAAGCCCCACAACGCCAAATCAATGGCAGGCAGCAATTGATGTGTCCTTTCTCAATGAGTCAAATAACTTTTATGCTCATTTTGTCAACATGGAAAAAAGCTGCCATAACTTTACCGTCTGATGACCGCCTGACCCTCACACTCACCACCACAGATGTCCATAACACACTGAGCCGCAAGGCTGACACACGCTTGCAAGTCTGCTGATCCTAATGGCATCCCTGGACGAGTACTGAAAGCCTGTGCCAGGCAGCTTGCAGGGGTCTTCACAGACATCTTTAACCAGTCCTTATCCCAGGCAAGAGTTCCAGCATGCTTCAAGACCACTTCCATAGTGCCAGTGCCAGAACACTCCTCACCAACGTACCTGAATGACTACTGCACCTGTAGCACTCACACCCATTGTGATGAAGTGTTTGAGCAGCTGGTCCTGGCACATCTAAAGACATGCCTTACACCCACTCTGTGCCCTTACCAGTTTGCCTACCACAGCAATACAGTGGTGAAAACTGCCCAAAACATTACAGGGACTCCACTTCCTGCCATTGAGGATGTCTACAAGAGATGTCTGCGGCGGGCATTCGGACTCCTCTCACCCAGCCAATAAACTGTTCCTTCCAGAAGGCGCTACCGGAACCTTCAGTCTAAAACAAGCAGAATTAGGAACAGGTTTTTTTTTTTCCAACACTGTCTCCCTACTGAACTCTGTCTCCAAATGATACCCCCCCCCCCCCCCCATTCCCCCTATTTAGGCCACTTCTTTACACCATACACACTTTCTCTGCACTCTGTATATCTGTTTTTGCAATCTGCATACCTGCTTACTCTTGTTTACTCTAAGCTCCGTACTTACCCATCTGTATGCTATAGCACATGTATTCACTGTATATTCTGTATATTACTATAGCACCTAAGTATTCACAGTACCCCTCCCACCATACTTATATACATACTACTAACTTATCTACCGCTTCTGCTACTCTCATTGTTACATAAATGTACATACTGCTCTTAACTGTACAAACTGTATACTTATGTTTCTGCACTTGCTCTTTGAACTTCTGATAGATGCTAAACTGTATTTCGTTGCCCTGTATGTATGCATGTGCAATGACAATAAAGTTGAATCTAATCTGATTGTTCCAATTATTGTACTAGAAACTCTCTAGAAACTACGTGAAGATAATATTTAAACACTTAAGTGACTTAATATGGGGAAAATTAGAAAATAGTGTTGCTCTTGAGCAACATTTTGTATTGAAAAGTGTAAAGTTGATTTAACTACTGTTCAGACATTGAATAGAAAATCCTCTATTCAATTGTATTTTAAAATGCACCAAACTCAACACACTTGTTTGACACAAATGTTTTCACAAGAACACTCTAATTATACTGACTTGACCAGAGAGGATATAATCGGAGGTCACCCTCGAAGGCCAATCCTGAAGCTGCTTGTCTTTGGCTATACCTTTAATTTGACGTTGATCCGTACCGGAAACACCGGAAGTAGTCATTGTTTACAAGGGAGGCGGCTAGTGATTCAATAATGTTTGCGACGAATTTCAGTTTTGATTTTTACTTGTCTCCCTTCATCTTCCGTGAAAATTTAGATAAGTTAGTTGACCTACGTTGAAAATATTATCTCTTCGTCTCTTTAATCGTTTCGTCTGACTGTGATAGTGTGATGTGTAGAGCCATTGAACTTATGGCCAAGACATCAGATGCTGGGATCTAGTCTATCTTCAGTATTGCTGTAGATCTAACGTTAACGTTAATCAAAAAATTGCAATCGTAAAACTCACTATCAGTATCCTAACTGGTCATTTGCTGTAATTTGTTGTCAGTATAGCTGCATACCGTAAACAGAATCCGAGGCTATTTATCGCGCATCGTATCCCACAGCTTCCTCCATCACAATGTCGAAGATTGAAAGACTAAACGCACGGGTGACCAGACTGTTGACCACGGCGGTACACGAGGTTCTAGAGGTGGTAAAGGACACGGTGTCAGAGTACCAGGAGAAAACCGCTCGAACTCAAAGGGAGAACGAACGACTGCAAAGAAGACTCCAGGAACTGCAACACAAGTTTGATCGAGAGTGTGAGTATAGTTCTGCTAACTGTGTAGGATAAGATAGATATAAATTTGACATATTTCTATATGTAAGAACTGCAGTGGAATTAAATTTTAACTGTTACATATAAGGGGAGCTGAGTAGGTTTCACCTAAAGTAGCAAATAACCTCTAGCATTTAGTACTATGGCTCTTAGGGCACTAATATGGTAACAGAATGTATGCCATTGCCCACTGCAACTACCCAAACAATGAAAGATTTAATACCTAAAAGGATTTTGGTGTCTCTTGTCTTTTCTAGTGTCCCGAGTGTCCAGAGCAAGTCCTCCAGTGCAGAATGGCCCAACAGAGCATCCCAAATGCTGCTGTAGGGAATTGCAGTCTTCTAGGTCGTCAGGCAAGGCAGAGATGATGTCTGAGTTCAGGGGGTCTCCCGCGGACCTCAAAGTGAAGAACAATTTGGACTCAAAGGTAGAGCCCACTAATGGTGTTCAGCAGGTGTTGACGGTTTCCAGTGAAGTGGTCCCATCTATTGCCTCCGAAGCAGACATAGAAAATGACATCACCTCTGCAGCTCTTTCACAGCCTGTGAATGTGAAGGACAATGCAGCTGTGGCATTCCTCAATGGACTCACATCCTCGGTGGACCCCTCATCGCCAACTCAGCAAGGCTTGCCTGCCGATGTAAACATCATCAAAGCGGAGCCTGATCTTTTAGAATATTCCCTTACGGAGCAGCCTGGGCCTCCACACCCGATGTATGACCCCGAGGAACTTGACCATGAGGAACCCAACCCCGATTCCGATGCCAGTGTGATGCACAGTGACTTACAGCTAGACCTTCCACAGCCTGGTGACATTTCAGACGTGCGGCACTACATCCACTCAGACACACTCAATGCCTTTGTGGAGTCATTCCCCTTCGAGCGAACTCAGGGGCTAGGCGGTGAGGTATGGGCCAGGCAACATCATCAACATCAGCATCATCCTCCTCCACCTCATCATCAGCAGCAGCAGCTGAATCACCGTCAGCAGCAATGTTTGTCGGGCAGGGACGAGAGCCACCGCTGCCAGTTGTGTGGCAAGACCTTCAGTCGCCTGGGCAACCTGCGCATCCACCAGCGCTGCCACACTGGCGAGAAGCCGTATGCGTGCAGCCACTGCGGACGCCGGTTCAGTCACGCCGGCAACCTGCGCAAGCACAAGCGTGTTCACACGGGGGAGAGGCCCTATGGGTGCCACCAGTGTGGCAAGATGTTCAGCCAGTCCACACACCTTAAAAAGCACCAAAGGATCCACAGCTTCCGCCAGCACAGCGTGGGCTGAGGTCGAGCAGACAGGAAGGGGTCGGAGGTCGGAGGTTGGGGCTGTGGCCGGACACTGACCAGAGCAGGAAATATGGTCATCCACTAAAGCATCTCTTGGAGCGCTCACCAGCTCAGCATTGCTTAGTGATGGTAGAACTGTTATGTAAAAAATGTAAACAACAAAACAAAAACAAGAATTTTCACCACAATATTGTCATGGTACAGTGCTACTAAGTATGATATATTTTATTTATTTATGCAATATTAGGATTTAAATATTGCTTAGACATGCCTACCTACGTAACATGATGTTGAAGTCTTTAAGTGGCAGACCACATTCTGGTGTCAGCAGGCTGGGGAAGTTTATTTATCATGTAATGCAGTGGTTCTCAAACTTTTTACATCAGGTACCACCACCTTGGAAAATATTTGGCTCTCCAAGTACCAGGATTCGAGTTGAGAAAAGAGGATTACAAATAGCCTACGAAACAATGCAAATGATAGCCTGTTGCATGTTATCTGTGTAAAGGCAATCTCAAAACCAGCACGTCCGATTTGTGAGATTTTTTAATAGTCGTAAACAATATTTTAGTGTTCTATAAAATTGAAATGGTTGATGTCAAAGTTCACCGGACAAGTTTTAGGGTTCTGCAGAGGTTTGCTTTCAATGGTGTAATGGAAGCCTATGGACACAAAGTAGACCATAGACTGTATATAAATATACAGTCTATGAAGTAGACCAGCTGACATAAATCCGGTTAAGCAAACCCGGCGACCTCATAGCTGCATCCATTTTAGCACATTACATTTGATTGTCATTAGGCAGGGAACACAGGTTTGAAAAAATAGTTTTCACCACACTAAAACATCAAAATGAAAGTCTTCATAACTTGCGCAGTACACAGCTCCCAACCCAACTTTGAGAATAGATTAACAGTGATATTTTTATTACCGCGCGACATTAATTTTACAAAGTACAAAATACAAAATAAAGATTCTTCCACGTACCACTAGAGAGAGACCATTACTGGTACGCGTACCACAGTTTGAGAACCTCTAATGTAATGTAATTGCTATACTCAGTCCATTGTAAAATGCAGAGAATGACAATTATATTTTCCCATAAGTTAAATGCCATTATTGTGTCCTGTACTAGCCCACCTCTACAAATAATTTTCCCAAACTGATTTATTTTTTACTTGAATACCCCCACTTCCAACTCTCACTGTATGAATTGTGTTATTTAAGTTTTGCGAAACTTTCGGAGTCAATTGCACAAGAGTCCTTTACCTTCTACAATGTGTTAAGAATGTGTCGTTTGCTTGTCTAGACAGCAAAACACTTACAAAAGTCAATTTCCTTGTATACGCAAGTACACTTGGCCAATAAAAGCTGATTCTGATTCTGAAATACAATTGCTGATCTCCAAACTTTTTTATTTTCTGTGTTTGCTTAAGTTTGCACTTTTGTTTGCACTCAGTAAGTCTGTTTTTTAACCCTGCATTAAACGCCACAAACCTGTAGGGGGAGCTCCGTACACTTAGCTGTATTGCTGTAGTGTACACTCCCTCAGAAGTTGCAAGTTCCGTATTCACTATACAGGGCTGTACAGCGGTGCGCTCAATCGCCGTTTGCAACACAACAAACCAGTCTAACAGAAAAAACTATTTCTAAGTGATTTTATGACCTCAAAAATGGTTGCATAAACTTACTGAGTGCTTATTTAAATTATGCTAACTTCCTTATTCCTAATATCCAGTAATATATAGTCCAGTCCCGTTCAGTTACCTTAACTGAACACTATGACTACCACAACCTGGATGAATGAGAATCTTCACAGACTTCACAAAAGGTAGCCTACTGTTCAAAATCAGAATGAATAGTAAATGCTTTATAAATAGGGGGCTGTTGTTGCAGTTTAAGATCGACTAGCTGCTATGTTGAAGGTCCAGGTAGGACCATAGACAATATTGGTTGTGTCGTGTGTGGTTATCAATGAGTGCGAGCTCTGACTACATCATATTTGGTGCAACACTACAAAGTGAAAGGTAAATAGAGGTGTGCCTACTTGGTAAGAGCAGTCTTATTAAGATAAATAAGCCAAGAGGATGCTACAGTTACACTGATAGATTGGTAGTTTGAGGTTATGGTGGGAGTGGGATCAGAGAGAACACAGGCGATAATGATTTGGGATGCTTTTATCAGAGAACTCGGCTTTTATTTTCTCATGTAGTCCACCGCCGGAAGTGATGCAACAACCACCGGGACCACTGGGATCTGTAGAGCATGCTGAGCTAATATTCTATCCTAGCTTTTGAGTCAACAAACGACACATGTCCTACAATAACACATTCGTGAAATGGCCATTTATGAATGAAGGCGTTTAGAACGTTTAATTTAATATCGATAAGTGTCAGCAATGATGGAGGGGTATCAGTTATCTACAAGGTAGTAGATCTAACGTTAATTCTGACATGACATCGCTCTGGATTACTTTGTGTTTAACCTTAGATGTTAATTTAAATTTTACTTCATTGTTCTCTTTTACAGAACTTCAAAAATAGATCGACTGAACGAAAGAGTGTCAAAGTTACTGACGGTAGCGGTGAACGAAGTTCTTGAACTTGTGCGTGAAACTGTTTTGGAGTACCAGGAGAAAACTTCGCGGACACAGAGGGAAAACGAGAGGCTCAGAAAGAGACTTCGCAGCTCGCTGGAGAACGATAAAGACGGTAACGTTAAGCATTCGAGTTAGCCGCTCAATCATGAATGTCGTAACTAAAGGAATAACATTTTGAAGTGATGTGTTCTCTTCAGCTGGCTTGTTTCAGTAACGTTAGCTAACTTAGGCCTTTCACTTTTCATCGTTTCAGGAGCTACAGTTGATGTAACGTTACTATAATTTAGATACAGGTTCTCTTGCAGTGTTTTCTTTTCTAAACTTGGACAAGACTGTCAGCCCTAACAAAGTGATTTGGGTTACTTATCCTAGTGTAAAGGCTAGATTTGATCTTTTGGGTTAATAAATGGGCTGATTGTAAAATGTTTTGGCTGATTTGTCATTCAATGGGTCCTAATCTGTCTATTGTCCCACAGTGTCACAACGGTCACAGCTGAGTCCAGCCTTGGGCAGCACTTGTACGGAGGAGCAACAACAGCACTGTGAGCCACCTTCAGCACTAGCGACTGAGCCCACCAAGTATGAAGTGAAAGCAGCCAAAGCCTATGCCAGTAAGGGGCAACAGGGCAGTTGGGAGGTCGAGCAGAATCATTCTCCACAGCGGTTACTTACTGACATCGCACACACACCCACAGAGTTTGAAGAGCAGAAACACATGCCAGATTTGACTGCAGATTGTGCAGAAGGATGGGGACTTAGGATTGCTGAGAATGGAGAGCCCTGTGAACATGATTCTGTTGCTCTCACAAATGCCCACCGATCCCTGTGTGTAGACCGTAAGATGAACATGAGGCCAGACTGCACAGAAATCATTAATATGCCGTCATGCAGCATCCAAATCTCAGACATATATTCCTTTCGGCAAAGCACCAGTGCTACCGAACTGGGCACGACCCCGTCGTCCGTGTCCTCTCAGGAGGGTTTTGTAAAGACAGAGCCAGCGACTAGTTCCATTACAAACCACAAGAGGTCACCACAGGGTAGCTTCGGGGTCTCTGACAACCTGCACTCCTTACACAACAGAACCTCTGATTCACAACTAATAGACAACCACAAAGCTGCTGCCACACTACCTGCATCCCCTAACCACCACAAGGGAATAGTAGAGGACAACTTTGACCTGATAGATGACATGAGAGTCACCCAGTCTGAAATGTCCATCTCCCAGACATACAATGCAAACCATAACCACTTTACCTCCTCTAGTGGCCAAGGACTGAAGATTCCCAGTACTGACATCTGGTCAGAGGATCCTTCCCAGCCCGGTCAGAGTGCCTCGTCTCCTGGTGAGAGCTACCTTTGTGGGACGTGCGGCGAGGCTTACGGGACTCTGGTGGAGCTACGTGTGCACGAACGGACCCACCCGGGCGCCAAGCAGCATGTGTGCACGCTATGCGGGCGCTCCTTTGCCGGCTCGGGGGATCTGAACAAGCACCTGCGGGTGCACACGGGCGAACGGCCCTATCACTGCGGCTACTGCGGCAAGAGCTTCCGGCGCGCCGACCACCTGCGTATACACGTGCGGGTGCACACAGGGGAGAGGCCGTACGTGTGCGCCATCTGCGGACAGAGGTTCAGCGTCAGCAGCTCGTTGCAGAAGCACAAGCTCACGCACTCCGGGGACAAGCCATGCGAGTGTGCCATCTGTGGGAAGACATTCAGACTCGCTGCACAGATGAAGAGACATGAACTCTCTCACCACAGCAGGCACCTTAGTGACAGCAAACAGTCAACAAGCTAATGAATGAATGGCCAAATCTCAGTATCCCCCCTAATAACATGTTAAGGACAAGGCAAGCCTGTGTTGTCAATTATTTTTATTATTAGCAAAACCCCTCAGGAATCTTTGGCATCTCCTACAATTGCTAATTTTCAAATCATTTTCAAATCATGTTGACTGAGAAGGTGATCTGGGTTCCCCTTAAAAAGTATAAAATTGTAAATTATGAATTTAAGCCATTTTGTTTGAATCATGTTATTTGCTTTATATGTGTCTTCTATATCTGAGGATTTTTAAGTTGTAGTGGTTGATGGCCACAAAAAAAAGCCACACAAAAGTTTGAATAGTGTGTTGGTCTTAAATAGAGGTGTTAAACATGAGGTCTAGAGGCCAGATGTGGCCCTTCATATCATTTCATGCACATCATGCGCGTTAACTTTCAACCCTACCCCCAATTATCTTTTTGCCAATTGGTTGACTGTTGTTTGTTATGTTTTAGTTCAGATCCCAGTGCCTCTTGTTTTTGTCATAGTAATACAGCCCAGGTGGTACTGTGTTGTCCTATGAGACCAGATTTTTTCACAATGTATTCAGGAGGCAGATCAAGGGAAGATGCCTACAATTTGAGACAAAAATAAAATCTGGCTAAAATGCTGAAGAATCTCATAGAGCACCTTTAAGTGGCCAGTGGTCCAAGTTTAATTTTAACCTTGCACAAAAATATTTTATTGTGTTTGTGCAATGCAATAGCCTACTTACAGTTCCATGTATTCAGCATGTCTATTGAAATCAACCAACTGAACTATGGCCTACATCAGGCTTATTGTCAGGAAAAGAAGACCACATTAGGGCTGTGCTTGTGATGTCAACAAAACCCAGATAAACCTGCATTTTATCACCCTGTTGAGGAGAATTCTAATTGTCGGATGGCCCATAATTAAAGCCACTATGTGTAGGATTTATCTTCTATTTATCTTCGTCTTTTATTAAAAATACATTTTTTATTTTAAAAATATAATGTAAAACGATGGTAATTACCTCCATGAATAAATTGTAGTGTTCCCGTAAACTTGGTAATTTCCATTTATATATAGATGTGGCTGGGTACCAAATGAGAATGTCCATTTTGCGCCGCCATTTTCAAAATGAGGACCGTGGGAAGGGAAGGGCTAATACATTTTATTCAAACGTGTGCAGTATACCACTTCGCCGATAGATGGGAGAAATTCTCATATGAAAAAAATAAAACTTACACATAGTGGGTTTAAATATTAGTTTGGGTACTCCAGGTCTACAATTTTAATCGTAACAGTCATAAAAGGTCTTTAGTTTTATATTTAAGTCCTCTTAAGTTTTATACTTTAGTCTCCTGAGAGACTGGCTTAATTTACTGTGTAATCCGCCATTTCAACCTCCAACCAAGTGACTGCAATGCAGGTATATGAATCTTAAAGTGTTGCCTGGGGTGCCTTCCATGATGGTCGAAGGTTCAGAGCTTAAGGAAGACATAAGGAAGGGTTTTACCCCCTGAACTAAGAAAAGGACTTACTGCAGCTGTTGTTGACCCTGTTCACCTTCACTTAAAAATGTGTTTAGGGTGATCCAATCACAAAGTAAACCATCACCATGGTGCAGACCTGTAACCACTTGTGGAAGTGGTCCAAGGACCATGTTCTGATGAAGTCCAGACTGATCATGGACATTAAGTGGCCATATTAACCTTTAGAAACTGACACATTTCAGCAATCGAGCCTTCTTGAAGGCCTGCTGATTTGAAGCTTATGAGAGCTGTTGGCAGGTATGAGAACAGGAGAATTTTTTGCAATGTTGACACCAATTTGTATAACCAGCATTATAGATTGTCTTTGCAGTACATTTCTCTGCAACTGTTGCATGATGTAATTCATATGGGCCACATTTTGTAATTCACTGTATATTTATTATTTGAATAATTTGTTACTATACATTTGAAATTTAAGTAATAAAAACATAAAATGAAGAAAACTTTAGTTTTTGATAATGTATACACAGTGGTGAAACTACAGATGGTACTCTGTAATTCAATGGTTTCGATACAAAAGGTTTGCACAGGCGACTCTTACTCTGACAAGAACCGGAAGTGTTTCGTTAGTACAAACAAACATGATGAACAGCACATATGTCGTACTGCAGTAGGGAATAGTTAACTTACTCTGAAAAAGCTAATGACCTCTCATCAACATATATTAAATCTATTTTACAATAATCAAAGGTCCGTCTTCGCTGACCCGGTCATGTTATAGACCTTGAGCTCAAGTCACTCCTTAATAAGAGCTTTCTTTCTTGCTAAGGTGGCTAATATCTCAACCAGCAGACAAGTAACGTTAGAACAACTAAAGCTAACGTTAGTAAAATCAAGTTAGCTCGACTCAACCACAGTCTACCAAAGAAAGAGAAATCCCTCTAAAGCGTAAATTTGTTCCAGATAAATACAAATGGTGACAGAATAAGGATGTCAACGTCTACAACAATGGAAAGACATCAGTTGTATACAAGGTAGGCTAACCTTAACGTTAGACCACAAACCTACCGTTCAACTAGCGGTAATGAAGTTGGCTAGGTAAACGCTACTAACATTGATGTAAATCGAGCACCTGATTTTTGATTGTCAAGTCAGAGGCTAAATCATGTTGCTTATTATTTGCGATATGAGGCTTTCTGTTTTACCCCGGAGTCCCAGCCTGTGTCATGTTAATCGCCTGTGTCTCTGACTGCTCCTCAACATATTTGCGTCTCATATTCACTTCTCCAATTCACAGAGTGTCAAAAATTGACCGATTAAATGCCCGAGTGTCCAAGTTGCTCACAGTGGCAGTGCATGAAGTTCTTGAGTTGGTGCGGGAGACGGTGTCGGAGTATCAGGAGAAAACTGCGCGCACTCAACGGGAGAACGAGAGACTCCGACAGAGACTGCGCGACGCCCTAGGACGACTGGAAAGCGAGAGGGGAGGTGAGGAATGAGATACTTTGTTCATCTGTCTCTTGCTGTGTCTTAATGTCTCAGCTACAGATGTTCTGAGGAGTCAGAGCAGGGGTCAAGTCATTTGGGCCCTATGACAGAAAATAATTTTGAACCCATTAAACATTCATTATAAAATAAAATGTTCTCTAGCCCCTCTGCAAGCCCCCCGGGTCAGAGTGAGTAAGCACAGAGTAAAATTGAGAGCAAACTGACACAGCAGTTACAAGAAAATAAAAACAAAAAAAACAAAGGATGTAAATATTAGTATTCCTTCTATTTTTCTATCAGCAGTAAGACATGCTCAGCAGGCCTCTGTGATGGAGCATGCCATACAGGAGCAGCAGCAGAAGACATCTCTTGAAATGCTTGGGTTGTCAGCAGAGAGGACAGAGGCCCCTGAGAGCCCTCCTGAGGCAGAGGAGAAGCCGGCGGTAGGCAATGGCCAGTATAAAGACAGTGAAGCAAAAGAGCACTCGGAGGAGCAGAAGTTTACACCTGAGGGTCTCACAGAGTGTGCTGTGAGGGTGCGGCTGATGTTCACCAACCATGAGGGAACTTCCAGTGGCGATGAGGCGGCGGTGGCCGCTGACGACACTGTAAAGCTCCCTGCTGCCAATGGCATCAAAAGCGACGCTGACAACACTGTTTCAGTGAGCCAGATAACCATGGTGACGCAATCGACAACAACAACTACCTGTGTCCTGTCACCTAGCAAACAAACCTCATCTGACATTCACACCATGGCACCACAGAACATCAAAACTGAGCCGGCCTCCCCTAGGTCCCCCATCAGCCAACAGGACGCTCCACTGAGCAGTTTTGGACTTGCAGACGACCTCATTCGTGTCAGGCCGCAGCCTGCTACCTCCGAATCCCTGAACAGCACAGTTGGAGCCTTTAGCCAGCTGTTGGTCCCTTCATCCCAGCAGATGCAGAGTCCGACTCAACCTCAGCAGTCATCCCAGAGCCTGAGTCGGCGTTTGGGTCTGTGCTTGGGCTTGGGCTTCTCCCGGGGACCGCGTCTCTCCGCAGATGCACGACGTCTCCTCCACCACCACCGCGACAGCCGCAACGACCCGCATGTGTGTGGCGTCTGTGGCAAGACCTTCAGTCGCCTGGGCAACCTGCGCATCCACGAGCGGTGCCACACAGGCGAAAAGCCATACGCCTGTGGGCAGTGCGGGCGCTGCTTCAGTCAGGCCGGCGACCTGAAGAAGCACCGGCGGGTGCACACGGGGGAAAAGCCCTACTACTGCGGACAGTGTGGCAAGAGCTTTAGCCGCGGGGAGAACCTTCGACGGCACCAGAAGATCCATGTCGGGGAGCGGGCCCGTCTCCAGCAGGCCTGGGTCGACCTTCGACCCGCTCAGAGCTGAGAGGGGCACAGAGGTGGTCTTTGGACAAGAGAGAGGTTGTCTGCGGGCTTCAGGGGACCGTCCTCAGAGTCATTTTTTAGCTCAGTCTGGAGTTCTTTCCATTATTGCTCTGGAGCTGTGCAAGTAGTTTCTCACAGAATTTTAGGAGACTGTGGTGGAGAATAGGGTTAGCTGGTCTGAGCACGTCACATGCCTTTCGCTTACAGGTTATTGTTCAATTGTTCCTGCAGTTATCAGAACTGATAAAAGATTAATGGTTAAGCACATCAGAGCTCACAATAGGTTGCAAGTGTTAAATCTGGCAGAAAATTTTCAGGTCCGTATTAAGAATATTATAGGTCACCGTGGTCAATGGGTGAGAAACACTGTATTGGTAGGAAAATGAACATGAATTTGGTGCAACATGCTGAATATATATAGCTGAATAGGGCTGTGGGAGGCAAACCTTCTGTAAACGTCTGACTAGTGCTGTGGAAGGCAAACTTGTTGCTAACGCTAGCTGAATGGGGCTGTGGGAAACAAACCTGTTGCTAACGCTAGCTGAATTGGGCTGTGCTAGGCACCCAGGTTTGCTCGTGTTTGAAATCCTCACTGTTTCACAACAAGGTGTCCTAGAGAGTACATACAGCATACAGAGGTCATTCAGAATGGAGTGTGCTAAAATCAAATAGAATTTTAACATGGCTTGAGAAATGGCACTTAGGGCTGCACGTGTTTCGTTGTCGCAGCAATAGAAAAATCTCGCACACAGGAAGAAATGTGTTATGCTGTTATTTATTTTTTGAATTAGGATAATCTGTCACAAACATATGACTAAAACGGCTTATAAGTTGTTTTTCATTTTACATTTCATATGTCTTATCGCGCTGATGTGTCTGCGTCCGGCCCGAGCATAAGTTCTAAATATTTGTCCGAGTCCGACATGCTCTACACCCCAGTACTAGTCAGGGAACACTCCAAAGGATTTTCTGTGCTTCAAATAGATTTAGTTTCTCCAATCAGCAAATGCAAGGCAGAACCAATAGATGTTTAGTTTTTAGTCCCTATCAGAGAATTTTAATAGGAAGAAAACTGAGTGCTCGCGTGCAAGAATGAGTTGGAGGTTATGCCGCTGCACCCACAAATTCCAACATTTCCTTGGCAAAAAAAAAGAAGAGAATCTGCAGAAATGGCACACAGTCCGCATAAACTTGCCTACTTATTTAAAAATACGGCTTCTGTTTAAGTCAGATGACATCACGAATACTTGATCCTCGTCCTTAATTGTCTAATTGGCTTTTATTAGCTGGATGCTGCTGAACATTGCAAGTGCTGTATCTACCGCTATAGGCCACAGTGGCGCATTCTAGACCGTTCGTTCGCCGTGTAATGACTAATTATAGCATCCTAAACAGTATGAAACAGATTAATTAAATGAAAAATTTTGCATAGTGGGCCTTTAACAATATGCAAGGAGAAGGATGTCATTAAACCATCTAGGGGCTCTATGTAAATGGGCTGTGTCCCCACTTGCCATACAGGATGCGGAAGCGTATTCTGTGTTCCCAGTCATTTGAAACACAATGTGATCTGGCAGCAGTGGAGTTTAGCCGAAGGTTTTGTTGATACTTTCATTAGTCAAATAACATAACTGTTGTGACGGGCTTACTGTAGGTTGAGACGGATCAGTGGGTGAGTACTAGCTACGGTTATGGACACAGCATTAATGAATGTGACATGAGTATGTTAGGGAGATTTTTTCTACATCTATGGGGGATGGGGGGTGTCATACTTACTGAACATCAATGAATCTTAATTTTTATATATTTATTTTTTGGAGAATAAAGCACAGGTTGGGGAAGCTAAACATAATTTAATTGTACTAGTCATTTGATGTCTGCTAGGTAGTCATATTGCTTCTCATGTTCAGCGTAATGCCACATTTAGTTGCATTGTGTGGTGGTGTTACTGGAGATGATCTGGGCTGGCTATACTAGTGCTACACTACAATGCTAATCAGGGAACTCAATTCAGTTTCCTTCGAAATAGAGATTGTTACCTCCATTGAGCAAAAGGAAATAGCAGGCAGTACCAACCGGCTCAAAATTGAAACAAAGTAAACATATATGGGCCCCATGCATAAGCTGCGCCCATGTCATTTTAAATCTTTAAATTATATTAATATTTAAAGGAAAATAAAATTCCAGACTCCTTAGGGCCCTCATCCTACTTGGAGCTCTGCTAACTCAGCCCTCCGTTTTCCCGTACTTCAACGCCCCTGCATACAGTATGTCCCTTGAGAGTTCCTTCACTCTTGGTAAAGCTAACATGGCCACACTCTGAATGGTAAAGGCATGGCAAAGGAAGGTTACCTACTTTTTCATCCTATGAGTTCTGATGTTATTTTCACTTTTTTGAGAATATTTTACTTTTCTTTACCATGGAAATGGTAATAGAATATCCAAATATATACATAATGTGTTCCTGTGCTAATGTTTGAAGGCTTATTTTTTTTGGACCCTGTATTTTGTCACTTGTCTGTCACTTTTGTTTTCTCTTGCTCTGATTGTGTGTGTGTGTGTGTGTGTGTGTGCGCGCGCGCACTGGCTTAATCAAATTGTTGAGTATTATAGAGAGTGTTGTGAAACCTACCCTTTCCTATCAAGATGTGATGTGTGCGCATGCATGTGAGAAGGTACAGTTCACAGGGAATTTCACAACCACATATTATCAAGTTGTGTGTGTGTTTGCGTTTGCTCTGAGTGTGCCGGGAAGAAGAGAAACCTTGGTGAGTTGTGTTCAGTGCCAGATATTTAAGGCTGTTTAATTTCATGATTTTATTTATGACTATTAATGTATGTCTAAGTGTGACAGTGTGGCTACTGTATTTTAATATATAATATAGAGGTATAAATAAATATAGGTATTTTACCTCTGGGAGATCACTATTGTAAATATAATTAGTTTGTCCAGGGTATATGCAACAGACATTAAATAAATCTGATAAGTCTATGCACAGAATTCTGTTCTTTTTTGTTTTTGCAGTTTACTGCTGAACAAAACCTATTTTTAAAATATTTTTGGTGTGTGTGGACAGTTTACAGCGCTGACCACGATTGTATAGCAGCAAATACAGGATATGAAAAGTGGAACTATTAACAGGGGTTAGTTTCTGTCAGAAGTGATTTCATAGTCGGGATCAGCGCGCGCCCGTGGCCAAAATAACTCCAGTACAGTAGGAGCATAGCCTGAAGAAGTCCATCGCTGCTCTCATCTCTAGAACAACGCTTGCTTTGAAACGAACGTTTTTGTACTTACACGGGTAAAAAAAAAAGTTTGGCCAACCATATGTTAAAAGGCGAGCAATGCGCTCACCTTGGTACCAGGAACAGATTTTAACAACACCCCCTCTTACCACGCGGAGAACAGCCCAAAAGCAAAAACTTCTTCAGTTCGTAGACGTAGAAAGGCGAAGGTGTGACATAAGAGCAGATGTAACCATGGGAGCGTTTTCATTTTGAGTTTTGCGTGGAGTGTTCATGGCAAGCTAAGAACATCGTCAAACCCATCATCGAGAATGCTTGCAGCGCCCTGATCCACCGCGGAAGCGGCCACCTAAAGCTTTGCATAAAACAGATACCGTCGACAGGAAACAGCTCAGGTATGTAGAGTGTAGCCCTCTTTTGATGGGTTGGTAGGGCTTTAGGTTACTGAGCCATTTTTACCTTTGTCAATAGCCTGGCCTTTACTTCGTATATCGCTAAAAGCCGTACCAGTTGACGTCTGGCACTGGCGCACAAGCTACCTTCGCCCTGCAGATGAAGGTAGCGTTAATGATTAAAGGCCCATACACAAAGAAGTAGCAAATGGCATGTTGTGCACTGTGAACTGCGCCCTGCCTTTATCAAATAAATATTTGCAATTATTCCTATAATATTGCAGAAAGATAATGCCGTTTTACTAAAACACGATGCAGTTTTTTTCATAAGGATTTGAAGGCCTTTTTATTCAGCAGTAAACTACAGAGAAAAAGGAATGTGCAAATGCTCATTTGTTTACAAATAATAAAATGACAATGTTTTATACTCAGAATCCGCTGAAGAGTTATGAAGATTCATGGGAAGATTTTGAACCACTACCTATCCTGCAGTTCACTCGTGGACAAAGAAGGATATCTTTACAAAAAGGTAGACACAGGCCACCTACGCTCATAGCCTGGCTGTAGTGTTAGATATTGCTAGATAAGCATGCAAATGATACTGTAGCCGTGTAGTTTCATTAGCTTGTAGTGTTTGGTCAGTCACCACTGTCAGTAATATTGACTTTTTGTCTGCTGATCATACATGACAAGAAATGTACAAAAGTTGATAAAGAACAATTTTTACAACACATTTTTAAATTGAAAATATGTAAATACAGTCTCTCTTGCAAGTGCAAACAAATTAACATTGATGCATATATTAATGCATAGCTACTTTAATGCCACTAATTAAAAAAACTTTAAACATTTGGAAACCCTACATAATCATTTAGAAACCCTAAACATGTGGAAACCCTACATAATCATTTAGAAACCCTAAACATTTGGAAACCCTACATAATCAGAATTGTAACACCTCCTCTGGCGGATATCACAACTTGCAAACACTTTTTATAGCCAGCTAAAAGTTTTTCAGTTCTTGCATTTGGGTTTTTCACTCTTTGCAAGAGGCCTTTACTTCTGTAATCATCTTTGGCTGTCTCTGCTAACACAGCTCTGAAAATGAATCCACAAATTTTCAGTGCAGTTTAAGTCAGGGGACTGTGTTGGCCACTCCAAAGCCTTCAGCTTGCATATCTTGAAGTAGTCCATGGGGGATTCCGAGGCATGTACAATCATTGTCCTGTTGTAGACACTGTCCTCTTTTCAACTTTAGAAACTGTTTGTTTCTAGAATTTGCTGGAATTTAGTGGAATCCATTCTTCTGTACAATGTTTCCTGTTCCACTGGCTGCACACACCAAACCATGATAGATCTACCCACATGCCCAATAGTTGGCAAGGTGTGCTTTTCATGTAATGCCTAATCTCCTTTTTTCTCCAAACATGCCTTTGCTGAGAGTTTTAATACAGTTTTAACTACTTTAACTTCATCAATCCACAGGCTTCTGTAGATGTTGCATACTTCTGACATTGAATTATATGATGGGGACGCAGTTCAGGTTTTCTTATGCTGACTCTTTCGTGAAGGTGTTGTCTGCACAAATATCACCAGCACCAGCTCTCCTGAGTCTAGTCACACCCTGAGGATGTGTCTTGATAGGCTATGTCCCCTATCCACCAAACCGGCTCGGCCCTCGCAACCGCATCCTTGGCTTGATGATTCCATCCGTCAACAGCGTACAAACCTCAGAGCTGCTGAAAGGCAATGGCGCAAATCAAGAAATCCTTCTGACTTAAACAGGTTCCAGGCACTGCTCTCTTCCTTCTCATCTGATATCACTGCTGCAAAGAAGGCTTTCTATAATGACAAAATTCAAAACGCCACGGAAACCAGGAGACTATTCTCAACCTTCAAAACTTTACTCAACCCCCCACCACCACCTCCTGCTACCAATCTGACAGCTCATTCTTTTGCTTCTTTCTTCAATGACAAAGTAGCTGCCATCAGTAGGCAGTTCTCTGAACCAACTGCCATTCTCTGTCATTCTCACCCGATGACCCAACCATCCAAACGCAAATCTCGGATTGCCTTTCTGACATCTCTGCATGGATGCAAGACCATCATCTCCAGCTGAACCTCTCAAAAACCGAGCTGCTGGTCCTCCCAGCTAAACCAACTATTCACCACAACATTTGCATCAACTCTGGCTCCTTGTCTCTTGCTCCCTCACGGGTAGCCAGGAACCTAGGTGTTATGATTGACGACCAGCTAACCTTCAATGACCATGTTGCTTCTGTTGCCCGGGCCTGCCGCTTCGCACTATTCAATATCAAAAAGATCAGGCCATACCTAACTCAACAAGCCTCCCAATTGCTGGTTCAAACTATGGTCCTCTCACGCCTTGACTACTGCAATGCCCTTCTGGCAGGACTTCCTGCCTGTGCCGTCAAGCCACTTCAGATGATCCAAAATGCTGCGGCGCGTCTCATCTTCAATCAGCCAAAGAGGACGCATGTCACCCCTCTGCTAATTGAGCTCCACTGGTTGCCTCTGGCGGCTCGCATCAAATTCAAATAACTGATGCTGACTTACAAAGTGCTTAGAGGATCTGCCCCTTTTTATCTAAGCGCTCTCATAAAAGCTCAAGCTACCCCCCGACAACTCCGGTCCTCCAATGACTGTCGACTGGCAGTCCCGGCACCTCGCCCATGGCAATCCAGACTCTTCTCATGTGTCGTCCCACGCTGGTGGAATGACCTACCAAAAACAATCAGAACAGGGCCATCTCTGGAGGCCTTCAAAAAGCTCTTAAAGACCCAGCTATTCAGAGAACATCTTCTATCCTAGCACTAAAATGAACTGAAGCGCTATCCCCTAGCACTATGCTCCTTAAGGTTTTTGCTATGTAGCTTGATTGTTATCCTCGTTTTGTAAGTCGCTTTGGATAAAAGCGTCTGCTAAATGCATAAATGTAAATGTAAATGTAGCTACTACTGCTGGATCAATCAGCTGTTATGTACTTTTACCAATGTAAACCATGACAGCTGTTATTATCTTAAACTAGAAACCAAGCTTCTGTTATGTGTTTGGGCTACTGTGTAGTGTAGTGTAATAATCAGTCAAGAGCAAAAATGATCACCTCTGGTGTACAATAGACTTTTCTCGAACAGTAATTATAATGGCAAAAGTCAAAGTCAGTTTTATTGTCCATTTCTTCACATGTACTAGACATACAGAGGAATCAAAATTACGTTTCTAAGACAGAACAGACTATAAAGTGCACAATAAGAATATAATCGATATTTTGACAGAATATATACACTCTATAATATTTATATTACTACAGTATAACTATTACTATTATGAGAGTATATACTCTAATATACTCTAAGGGTTGGGACTTCGGATGAATTTTTATGTTCGATTATTCATAAAGTTATCTAACAAATAATCGATTATTCTTTAAACCATATACTGCGTGGCTTCCTGGTAATACATACCCATGACATGCCCATCTATGAGTTCTTGTTCATGAAAATGAACATATCCACGTGTTCTGGGGTAAGTCGTGTGCACAGTCAATTTATTGTCAGTCCAGCTGGAAAAAACTCATTCAAATGGGACAGAGGTCACAGGAATACATAGATTAGCCTACTCTGTGCCAACTTGCATACTTTACAACAAACAAGCTGGCAAGAAACTGGAAGATGTTGCTGTTCTCACAGACTAGAACGATTAACGATTCGTTTTTATTCGAATAAATTCTTAACGACAATTAATTGATTAATCGATTATTCATAACCAACTCTAGTTCTCTATGGTAATGGTATGAGAGTGCAAAGTCAGATAATGGCATCAGTGATTTTCAGTGCAAAATCAAAATAAGAGTAGCAGCATATAAGTATAATACGGTAAATGATAAATAAGTCCGGTCCGTTTACTCGGGGGCTGGAATGGGGGCAGAGAAGTGGGCAGAGATGGGGGAAGAGTTTAGCAGCCTAACAGCTTGGTGGATAAAGCTGTTTGTGAGTCTGGTGTCTGTTCAACCTCCTGCCCTCAGGTAGAAGGTACCGAAGCCTCCGCTCCCGTACCTTCTACCTGAGGGCAGGAGGCTGAGCCTGTGTGCCGGGTGACTGACATCACCCACAATTGTGGTCGCTTTCCAGGAGAGGCGTGTGGTGTATACGTTCTTCAGGGAGGGAAGTGGTGCTCCAATGATCTTCTCAGCTGTGCGTTGCAGGGCTTTTCTGTTGTAGTCAGTGTAGCTCCCACCCCACACAGTGATGCAGCTGGAGAGGATGCTTTCAATGGTTCCTCTGTAGAATGGGGTCATGATGGGTGGTGGGGCACTTGCTCGCTTGAGTTTGCGCAGGAAGTACAGACGTTCCTAGCTGTACTGGAGATTGTTCTCTTTACACTAGCAGCAGTCCGGTACAAAGTCTGGTCGTTGGGACGAGACTTTTTACACACTTATTTACTCACTGAGAAATGCTATGGCCTGGTTGGATGCAGTGATTTGGGTTACTGTAGTCCTGCTTTAGCTGTCAGCTACAGTACTATACACACAATCAGAATAAGAAACAAGAGAGACAGATGTTCCAATGTACAGGGTGAAATGTATCCATTTACAGGTGCTACAAACATAAAACTACAGTAATACAGGCTACTATAAAGCTGTTGTCAGAGTTCCCACGGTCATGGAAATCCTGGAAAAGTCATGGAAATCAAAATAGTAGTCTTCCAGGCATGTCATGGAATTTGTAAATTCACAATAAGTTTTGAGAAAGTTTTGAGGAATTTTAGTCTCTCTTTAACACAACTACAGCATTCTATTAAGTCATTATAAGGCTACTATGACTACAGCCTACAATTGTCTCTGTTTAGCAAGCCCACTACTTTTCCATGAGCTTAAGAGTCATTGTCATACTTGGTCATAATGGCCTTTTGTTTAATAAAAACTACCACTAAGACATTGACAGTATTTTGAACGTTTGAAAAAGGGTCAATGGAAATGGTTAACATTTCATATTTTTGTACATAATTCTACACACTTACAGTAGGATGCCATAAAATAGGGCTGCTCGATTATGGAAAAAATCATAATCACGATTATTTTGGTCATGATTAAAATCACGATTATTTTACACAATTACTCATTGACTTTGGAAATCTGTTACATTTATTGAACAGAACAGTGAATTCTCATCAAAACAGATTAAGACAGATAAATCAGATAAAGGCAAACAAAAACGATTATTATTTAATTTTTTTCCCCCTCATAGCTCACTGACAAGTTTTGTCTTTGGTACAAGCTGCTCTGTAGAATAACGAAACAGAGTGGGATTACGTGACTCCACATGCAGTAGTGGTTTTTAAATTTGGGAAAGAAATTGAAATAATTGACCTGGGAGAATTTGATCGATGATAGGTTCTGAATGTCGATTACGATTACTTTTCGATTAATTGCACAGCCCTACCATAAAATAATGGAAAATTCACTTTAGGTCATAAAAAAGTCATGGAAAAGTTTAGAAATTTTGCTAGTGGTTAATTCTTGAACTAGGACAGGCAAGGCAAGTTTTTTTATATAGCACATTTCCTACACAGAGGAGGCAGCTCAATGTGCTTTACAAAGATAAAGACAAACAGCAGTGAATAAAAAATGACAATTATTGAAGAAGAGACAAAAATACAAAATATCCAGAAAAGGTTTAAAGTAAAAAACATAGATTACATAAGAGTTTGAAAAAAAAAAAAAAAAAACATAAATAATAAAAATAAAGTAGTGAAATGAGAAATTGTATGAATTAAATTAAAAGTTACATGAAGAGTTAAATTAGTGAAGGACAGAAAAAAAAATAAAAAAGAATGATTGGATTTAATTCAATTCAATTCAATTTTATTTATATAGCGCATTTTTACAAAAGGCATGTCACAAAGCGCTTAACACAAGAGGCCCAATGAGCAACAGGGGCAAGGAAAAACTCCCTCGCAGCGTTTTTTGTTTTTTCTTGTTATGGTAGAGGAAGAAACCTTGGGCAGTTCCGACGGCTCAAGGGGCTAACCCAACTGCCTAGGGCAGGTTTTCAGTCTCTTAGATGGTGAGTAGTCCACTATTATTCCATTAGATACATATTACAAGAAAATTTTGGTAAATAAAGTACAGTAATAAAGGAGTCCCATTAGAATCCCAGGATATAGTCCCATGTCATTAGGCGCAGTCAAGCCAGGGGCCAGCTAGAGGCTGTAACAATCATGTCAGGGTCATCTGTGAAGCTGAAGGCAGACTGCCCAGGAAGCCAGAGATGCAGGATCAGGCAGTGGAGGGCAGGGGTGACCCTCAGCAGGGAGGCAGTGGCATGGACAGTGGAGTGGGTTGAGGACCATTCAGGAGTGCCGCCGGATCACGTTGGAAGAAGGTCCCAGGAGAACCCAGGAGGTGCAGGCGCAGGCAGTGGAAGGCAGTGATGACCCACGGCAGGGTGGTAAAGGCATGGAAAATCAGAGAGGAGATGAGTTAGAACAGTCTCCATCAGATTTCAGAGAATGTGAGTTATATTGCATGTGAAACCATATACAGATGTTGGCTAAGTGAAGAGAGAGAAGTAAGTGGAGAGGAAAAGAGAGGAGGAGAAAGACAGAGTGAAAATTGTACGGCTTAACAGATGGGTGGATTGTGGCGGCATTAAACTATAGCAGCATAACTAAGGTATGATGTATAACAAGCCAACACCACCAAAGAAAATGGTCAGTGGCCACCAAGCCCTGGACAGGAGCTTACAGCAGAGGCAGTCCTTTCCAATAAAACCCTGAGGAGATGTGGCTTACCATACACCATCCCTAACTAAAGGGGTCAGTAAATAGAAAGGTTTTGAGTCTAGACTTAAAGGTGTTGAGAGTGTCCGCTTGACGAATGTTAGAAGGGAGTTTGTTCCACAGGACAGGCGCACGATGGCAGAAAGCTCTTCCGCCCATTGTTGATTTTGATATTCTAGGAATTACTAGGAGACCAGCATTCTGTGACCTTAGGGGTCTAGAAGGGTGGTAGGGAACAAGTAAGTCTTTAATATATGCTGGAGCAAGGCCATTAAGGGCTTTATATGTTAGGAGAAGTATTTTAAAATCAATTCGGCTTTTAACAGGAAGCCAATGTAAGGAAGCAAGGACAGGTGTGATATGTTCATATTTTTTTGTCCTTGTGAGTGTTCGTGCTGCAGCATTTTGTATTAGTTGAAGGTTTTTGATGCAGCTAGTACCACATCCAGAGAACAGTGCATTACAATAGTCAAGTCTAGAGGTAACAAATGCATGTATTAATTTTTCTGCATCCTCAAAAGAAAGGAATTTTCTGACCTTAGCAATGTTGCGTAAATTAAAGAATGAGGTTTTGGAGATATGCTTTACATGACTATTTAAAGAGAGGTCTTGATCAATATACACCCCAAGGTTCTTGACCTTTGTGTTAGGTGTGAGTGAAAGGTCACTAAGTAAGCTCTGATGATGGGGTAAAGTGTTGGTCAGGTTTTTAGGGCCAATCAACATGACTTCAGTCTTATCAGAGTTTAAGCAAAGGAAATTATTAGTCATCCAGTTTTTGATGTCACTGAGGCAGGCAACAAGTTTTGTTACTGGCGTACAATCATTAGGCTTCATTGAAAGGTATAGTTGGGTATCATCTGCGTAAGAGTGGAAGGTAATGCCATGTTTTCTAATAACAGATCCCAAAGGTAGCATGTAAAGGGAGAATAGCAGAGGTCCCAGTACTGATCCTTGGGGCACACCATACTTGACTTCAGTGTGGCATGATGCTTCATTATGTGCATGTACAAACTGGTAACGTCCAGTAAGGTATGACCTGAGCCAGGCTAATGCAGAATCTTTGATGCCAATCATATGCTCAAGTCTATGTAGTAGGATGCTGTGATCAATAGTGTCGAAAGCAGCACTATCCAGTAGGATTAATAATGAAATGCATCCATTATCAGATGAGATAAGGAGATCATTGTAGACCTTTACTAGGGCTGATTCTGTGCTATGGTATGCTCTAAAGCCAGATTGATAGGTTTCCTGAATGTTATTTGCGTCCAAGAAAGTACGAATTTGCTTAGACACTATTTTTTCAAGAATCTTTGATATAAATGGGAGGTTGGATATAGGTCGGTAGTTAGCCAGGACATCAGGGTCAAGGTTGGGCTTTTTGATTAAAGGCTTAATGACAGATGTCTTGAAAAGTTTGGGAACATGTCCTGCTGCAAGAGAGTGATTTATAATATTAAGTATCGGCTCAGCTAGGCTAGGGAGAGTAGCCTTAAGGAGATCAGTAGGAATTGGATCCAGTAGACAAGTAGAGGCCTTACTTGATGAGATCAGCTTGATAATTTCAGATATACTGGCAGGTGTAAACGAGTCCAGGTATGCTATAGGTCGGCTAGGGGTTGCTGTTTCCATTATAGGGGAACCAGCTGAATTTGAGGTTTGAATGGTGTTATTTATTTTACCTCTGATACATTCAATTTTATCATTAAAAAAAATCATGAAATCATTACTGTCTAATGTTATTGGAATTGAGTGTGTCACTTCATTCCTACTTTTAGTTAAGCGTGATATTGTGTTAAAGAGGAATTTGGGATTGTTTTTATTATCATTTATAAGTGAGGAGTAGTATTCTGTTTTTGCATTATTAAGTGCTTTCTTATAGTCTTTTAGGCTGTCTTTCCATGCAAGATGGAACACTTCAAGTTTGGTGGCATACCATTTTCTCTCAAGTTTACGTGCAGCTTGCTTCATTAAGCGTGTCTGTGCTGTATACCATGGGGCAATTTTGTCTTGTTTTCTAATTTAAAACTGACAACCCATTTAAAACTGACAACAGTAGAGTCTTCAGGAAGATGGTTCCAAATCTGAACTGCATAGTAGCTAAAACACCAGGTCCTTGTATGTATCTGCTCTGTCCTCACCCAGGGGGAGGTGAACACCTCCTATCAGAAGCGCTGGTGCATCCTACAAGGGAACCTGCTATTCTACAAGGAGCGTCCGAGCGAGCGAGACGTGCTGGGCGTCATCGTGCTGGAGGGGTGCTCCGTGCAGCTGTGCGAATCCGACGAGAAGTTCGCCTTCTCGCTGGTGTTCAGCGAGTCGGGCCTGCGCACGTACAAGTTTGCCGCCGAGAACCAGTCCAGCCAGGAGGCCTGGATCAAAGCGCTGCTCCTGGCTAACCATGGCTACCTCGCTCTGCTCGTGAAAGACCTACAGGAGCAATACCTGGGTAAGCAGACCCATTCCAAGCTGAAATGCATTGTTTGAATTTAGATGCATTAGACACAGAAAGGAACAATGTCAAATTCTTTGTACTTACATACATATCTTACATACATATCATTTTTACTTATTTTAAATTAATCTAAATGAAAGCTATCTCTCTCTTTCTTAACCAGAGGCTACCCGTGCAGCCGGAGAAACTCCAGCAGATCCCCAGTGCTTAGGGGAACACAGCATGGCCCATCCCCAATCCAGAGGCTTTGGCTCAGGGTCAGTCTTCTACACCGGTGCCCCTGTGCCAGGGGCCAGAGACCCTGTAGGTGTAGCTCCTCCACAGCCGCAACTCCTGACAGCAAATGTCACAGCCAAGGCAGCCAATAAGAAATCTCCAAAGCTATGGCCTAAACGGAATGCACTCGTTGCACCAATCAATGGCCCTGGCCCGCCTCAGGGGGAGTGGTCAGAGCCCACTGAGAACTTCAGACAACTGCACGAGGAGTATGGAAAGGAAGTGAAAAAACTGATTGCCGATTGGTCGAGGAGGAAACAGGAAGAGGCCTCAGAGCAGGGTAATTTGATTGATCTGAGCTGATGGTCAAGTAGAGTGTTAATATCAAAGGCATAAGGCCACAGAATATATTTGAACTTTCTCAATGAATTGAAAGGCTATAAGGTTTGAGGCTGAACTCAGAGATAAGCTACTGAAGGGTAAATTTGAACTGAAATCATTTTTTGTACGTCCTGTACATCACCAGGTTCCAGATGCTGTAATGTTGTTTATGCACTAAATTGCACTTAATTTTGTTGACCCAACACTGTAAGGCCTAATACTGTGACATCAGGATTAGGGGTGGGAGTTCAGAACCATGTAGCATGTTGAGCTGAGAGTGTAATGCTTCTAACTAGTGGAATTTAATTTTTTAATTTCTTTTAAGCTACTGATTAAATGTGACATTGCTTAGGAACAGGAGATATGAAACCAAGCTATTCCTCACAGATAATAATTTATTTTTATTTTACACTGAAAGCGCTTTGAAGGGGTTGAAAGATGAATGAACATAAATGGAAATTAAATGAAAGAAAATATAACTCAGTGTCTTAATGCCTTGCTTGCTGCCAAAGGAAAGAAGCAGAAGTGGCTGAACCTCTTCTTTTTATCCTAAACAATTGGTAGACCAGTAGGGTGGGGGTTGGAGGTGTTTAGAGGTTGAGAGGTGTTGTTAATCTGTGAGGCATAGATGTGATGTAAAAAAAAAAATTATAAGGTGTTGACATTTTCTTTATGCAGCAATATCTATGGTAAAATATGAGTTGTTGTAGCTAGAGGCCTGTTATGCAGGGGGTACTTAAATGAACGTAAAGTGTCGACATTGGAGTACATGACAAGTAAGAGTTATATGTTCCTCTGACTCTAATAAGCCATTATAGCCATTTGGAACCATAGACAATCCATTTACTAGACAATTTCCTTCTACAACAGTTCTACTGAACCATTATGGCATTATAGTGTTAAAATAAGGCAAGACTGCCTCTATTAACGTAAGGTAAGACTGCCTTCTCAACTGGAAGGAATTTACTAGAGAATTCATTATCGGACGGATTATAAAGGCTAGTTGGCTTGGGTACTGGGGTCAAATAAAATTAAATCTACTTGTACCCATAATCAGGAATAGAGCGTAGATTGGGTCCAAAAAATGAAACCCGACCCTACCTTGTGTCACATTAACTATAAATGTCGTCCCGACCCCGATTTAAACCCAACAGTTTTGTCCATTACTTGCCTGTTATAACAAGTTTCTAACTACAGTTCTGAGTTTTTTGAACTACTGGAAGTACCTTAACAAATAATGCAACAAAGACTAAACATGTAAACTGCATTTTTAGTCTATAGGCATAGTGGCATTGATAACATTAATTATTGTGTCCTATCTGGCTTGTGGTCTACAGAAGTGTTTTTGGGTTAAGGACATGGGAACAGCCACAGAATGTGCAGACGCAACCGTATTGGTGTAATGTTAAAAAGTTTAGGTTTCCCGTTCACATTTTTGATTGGTTTGCAAATTTCTTAAAAATAATCATATGTACATTTACAGCCTTTGCCATTCATCTCAAAATAGAGCTCAGGTGCACCCTGTTTCCCCTGATTGTTCTTGAGATGTTTCTGCAGCTCATTTGGAGTCCACCTGCGGTAAATTTAGTTGATTGGACGCGATTTGGAAAAACACACACCCGTCTATATAGGGCCCCACAGTTTTGCTGCTTTGAAAGTCTCAATGAGCACAGTGACCTCTATAAGCCTCATGTGGAAGAAGTTTGGGACCACTAGGACTTTTCCTGGAGCTGGCCGGCCATCTAAACTGAGCGATCGGGACTTAGTCATGGAGGTTACCAAGAATACAATGGTCATTCAGTCAGAGCTCAAGTGGTCCTCTCTGGAGAGAGGAGAACCTTCCAGAAGGACAACCACCTCTGCAGCAATCTGCCAATTGGCAAAGTGGCTAGACAGAAGCCATGGCAGCCCATCTGGAGTTTGCTAAAAGCTGGTGTTGCATGTTTATAAGTGCAAGAGATCTTTAAATGCCTGTGCACTGACGCCCCCCATCCAATCTGATTGAGTGAGAGGTGTTGCATAGAGGAATGGGTGGCACTGCCCAAGAATAGGTGTACCAAGCTTGTGGCATTATTCAAAAAGACTTCAGGCTGTAATTGCTGCTGAAGGTGCACCAACACAGTATTGAGCAAAGGCTGTGAAGTTCTTTAAATTTGCCAAAACTTCTAACTTTTTTCCCTTTTGTCATTATGAGGTGTGTAGATTTCTGAAGAAAATGGTTAATATCCATTTTGGACTAAGGCAACATAACAATAGATGGAAAAGTGATTCACTGTAAATACTTTCAGGGTGCACTTTATGTGGGTTTTGTTTCTGCTTAGAAATTTAAAGGGGGCATTGAACGAGGCCTCTACATTTTAGGATTAGAAGACTCATGTATAATCTCAGAGCTGTCATATGATGGTTTTGGTCAATGGTTGTACATGGAGTGCAGTTATAAACATGCAATATCAAAATGTTGTAAACTGATTATAAAAACACAAATTAAAGCTTAGGGTAATTTCCATGCCCATATAAGAGACTGCTCAAAACTTCTTATAAGCTGATCATAGTGTTCAGTTTTTGGCAACTGGACTTCTTTTGTGGCCAGGCTAACACTGACTAGTGCTTATTGTCAATTTCAATTAGCTCCAAGAGCTCAGTCATGAAACTCGCCATAAGCTTAGGTTTGCTCTCATTAGAATATGCAATGGTCAATCAGTGAACAGTGGGCTGAAAACAGTAACACTGAATTAAAAAAAAAAACATTCCATAGTGTAACGTACGTCTTGAGCAGTAGCAGTTTGTTGAAGCAGAGAGTAACCCCACCCCCGTGAACAAATGCATATGGCTAGGGTTCAGTTGCTTTGCCTTAGGTGTATCAGGCTACTTATTTTGGCCTCAGGCCAATAGATAAACTCTTGATATTCCCATCTCCAGTTAGAACTCATTCAGCTTTTTGGATAGAAAGAAAAAATGTCTTTCAGCTCCAAAAGAATTTCAGTTGGCTATAACTGAACACTATGACTATCATGACCTTGGTAAATGAGAATCTTCAGACAAGTACTGTAAGCTAATAAACAAGCAAGATTCATGAGGTACACATATAGTATGTTTTTTGTTGGCCTAATGCTTTAGTTACATGCTGTTTAACCTGACCAACACGTGCTAATGCATTTTAGTTATAAAATCTTGTGTGGCATTTTTGATTGGGTAAATATTTTCGTAATGTCAAAATGCTGTTTTTATTTTTCACATTAAGTTTGTTTTGAGTAATATTTTATTATTAGATAGTCTATGTATTCATAATCCTAAATGTTTTTTTATCTGTTTGTGCGGATTGGTTATTGTCAATGAATAGCTGTGTTCGAGTAAATGAATGACTCCCAGTTGGAGAATAATTTACTACTTGTTGACATAGTGTATTTTAATCATAAATGCCTCATGAAATATCCACCAACTGTTCTATTCTGTGTTTGTTGTTGCCAGGGTGACTGGGGGTAGGGGAGTGTTGAAGGGGTCATTAACACTCATTTATAATGTTAAAAGTCTGAGTTTGCCTGAGTGTGATTGATTCCCTATCTAAGGCTATTGGAACAAAGGGCAAGTAGGCCTGAAGGCCTGATTCACATTGCCTGCAATTTAGAATGTGGTAAAAAAAAGGGTTAAAGAAAGAGAGAGAGGGGTAAAAGGGATATATCCTTAAGGAAGAGAACAGGGGCCTGCACTGTAGCCCACTCAACTGCCTGTCTGTAATGTTGTTATTTGTAAGGGCTGAGCCCAATTAGTTTTACTTCACACTGGAAAAACAACCAGGACAACCACACCGACACACTAGACGACACTCTCTAGTCTAGACACTGTGTTTGTGTGTGCAAAACTATAAAACCAGCTACACCTAGTGAGCACTCACACTGTGTGTGTGTGTGTAGAACAACTATAAGTAGAGAGCGGGAGTAGACATGGTATGAGGTGTTAAACACAAACTAGGCCTTGGGAAGGAAGGGACAGAAGGTCATAGAGGGAGATTGGGGGGGGGGGGGGGGGGGGGGGGGGGGGGTTGTGGGGGTAAGATGGCGAGGAGAGGATCAATTTCACCACCTACCTTCCCCACCCCCTTGCTTCTCAGCATATACAGAACACTCCCCTGCCCCTCCCTCACCCATCCACACACACACCCTTCTCAGTACATACGTGCCATGTAGTGTCCATGATGAATGTCTGTCTGTCTGGGACATATAAGGGCATGGGAGGAGACGTTAGTGCTGGTTTGGTTCTCTATGGCCTCTCCTTATGTAACCTAAATTAGGTGACTTCAAGGCTGAGCAGCGCTGCATTCACTTAAGTCATCCTAATGCCTCCATGTCTTCCGGTCTAATAGCATTGGACTCCTGTACTAAACAAACACAAAGGTGTGGAAGGAGAACATTGGTCTGAGCAATCAAAAAATAAATAACTGCAAGGCAGTTTTATAGAATTGAAGTAATACATTATATATATATATATATATATATATATATATATATAGCATAGTATTGCCTAAATGCAGTAAAGTGCATAGTAATCCATTATATGCAGTAGATTAAGAAACTATTATGTTTGGATATGGAGAATTATTTTATATTTTTACAATCGAAAATTTTTTTGACAGTATGTGACATGGTAACTGCCACTGTCTTTTGAATGAATTTGAATGTACAAGGCAGAAGTGTGTTTGTGGTAGTAAGAGCTTTGACCTGTTATATGTGTTTGTTGTTGCATGTAGGGGGTCTATTTAAATCTGGTGGTAATTTGTTGATTGAAGGAGTTTATGTCAGCTGTCTGCTGTGTCAGTCGTCCTGTGTGCCTTCGGCTCTGTCTCCGCATGTCAGGGCCCAGATCTCTGGATATCCCAGAATCCCTCAGGAGTCCCACGAGCAAACAATCTTATTATTGCATTACTCTTCTGAGGGTCTCTACACTGTCTTTAGATATGCGTGATAAGTCTCTCTCTCTCTCTCTCTCTCTCTGTGTCTTTGCTTTTATCTGTCCATAACATTATCCCCACACATGCACACACATACTTATCTACTGTTTACCGCTCATAATACACTTTATTTTAACTGCATAGCTCTCTCAAAAGTTACTAATACATTATATCTGTGTGTGTTTGGGTGTATGTAGGCTATATATTTACGGTTGGATACACACACACACACACACACACACACAGTGTGAAGATGGGCACTTCATGCTACTGTGCTGCACTGTCTCCTGTGGCTTTTTTTTTTTTTGGGTGGCTGCTTAAGGTGACTAATGCTTCAGGCTGACAGTGCAAAACAAGCATTAGTCCAGGCACTATTCCAAGCAAAATAAGGTTTGACCCAACACTAATTGCAGCAGAAATGGTTTTTGGTGTGAGGGTGTGGGTGTGTTTGCTTGTGGTCTCATATTCCGGCAAAAACTGACAAAACTGAATTTAGAATGTTGTGGGGGAAAAAACATTCTAGATTATATCTGATCCCTCTTAACATGGAACATTCTTTACACCCACAAGATTCCTTGTGGGGCAAGTATTGAACAGGTCTTATTGTACATGGGGTGGAGGAAGGTAGAACATGTTTACATACAGTATGTGTTCTAGAGAGTACAAGTTTTTATACAATACAAATGTAATAGGTTTCATTCATCGTCCCCTGATGGCAGAAGCAGATGAATCTACTGTATGCTTGTCCTTATTCAATCCAGTAGTGTAAGTGTGGTGTAGAGTAAGATTCATCTGTGTTATATCACATATCTTGAGTCAATATACTTTTAGAACATGCATAGTTTCAGGTGTTTTATTACCCTGGTGGATCATGAGCCATGCATTAATCTGTATTGTGTGATTGTAAACCAAGTGCACATCAATACAGAATAGCCTCTACTACAAGAGCAGATTTAACACAATAGCAAATATTTACGTATACATGCACTAGGGGTGTTCTTTCTGGATCTGTGAGGTATAATTGTAATACGATGAATATAATTGTAATATGTTTTTATCTCTCATCTTTGCATTAATAATGGCAGGTTTGACAGTGTTACCCCACTCAGATTGTTCTGTGTTGAGGGAAGGTTTAATGAATGTGTACACCAAAAAAATTAAAAAAAATCTTGGGCTGTGTGAACTTTTCTTACGGATGGACTGGAATACATAAAGTAGGGAAGATGAAGAAGAATGAACAATTGCAGTGGTTAATCTGACACTTCTCAGAAACAAGACAACGATATGAGTGGACTGTCCATATTAGTCCATGGTTAAAACACCAAACTCATGTCCCAGTAACAGGATTGAATTCACCCCATTCCAAAGCACACAGGGGCTATTTTAGAATAAGCCGAAAGATGATACAGTCATGCCACCCCCCACCCTACACACACACACACACACACACACACACACACACACTGCACCAAGTCAATGCTTACTCCTCCTCCCTGTCTCCCTGCTCTCCTCCTGCTGCTGCTCTGGCCAGCCTGATGGAGAGGCTATAGTTAGTTGACCCAGAGCCAGTATATAAGAGCCTGTGGAGCCCCCTCCGCATGACAGTCAGTCCCATCAACTTGGTGTCGGCTTCGCCTCTGTTGACCAACCCCCAGACTCCACATATCCTTCAAACATGGTGAGTGTGTTTTCGAAATGGGGGACTAACCAAATGGGCCACCTATAGTAGGCTATTTGTAAAATTTAGTTTCCAAAAAAAAGTAGGCAGGTTGCCCAACAGAGTTAGTCTAAATTGAATTAGTTAACTGTAAGTGTCAAGAGGGAGGCCTGACAAAAAAAAAAAACAATATTTATCTAAAACTTTCAATTCCAATTCCGCCAGTTACTCTTCTTAACAGAGATAGTCTAGATGACAGAGCAGCTTGAGCACCTCTGGCTTAGCATAGGTGCAACTGGTGATGTAGCTAAATAATGCTAGCATGGGGCAATTTCCGGGGATGCGACTAGCATAGGTCAATATCCTTGGTGTGCACAGTAGCTTAAAAGTGCTAGCATGGGGCAATATCCTCAGAGTGTACAGTAACTAAATAACAATAGCATGGAGCAATCTGAGGACGTGGCTAATTTACACTAGCATATAGAGTAATAGTCTGGGGTTGTAGCTGGACATGCTAGCTAGCGCCTACTTGCCAGTTGCTTTGACAGCTTTGATGTAACTGAAAGAAAATGAAAGAGAGTGTGTCATTTGGCTCAAACAGGCTCTGATCATCAGACATCACTTCCTCATGGCCATGGTCCAATGAACCGACAGGCACTGACCACTGGCGCTCTTACTGTAGAAGTAATAGCAATTTAATGCACTGACCAGAGGAGCACTTACAATAGCAGTCAAATAGCATTTGCTAGTTTTCCTCCTGAAGGAATTCAATGCACTGACCAGTAGAGCAGTAACATAGTTTTTGCTAGTTAGCCTCCTGATGGAACCTGTAGTGCATCTTGTCCACTGCATAGGGTGGAGTGCTGCCACACAGGCTGCTGGATTACTGCATGCAGCAGTTCAATGCAAATTAGCTAGCACATTAGCGCAAATTAGCTAATGTGCTAATTAGCTAGCTATTCCATCTAATTTTAAGATGAAGGCAGTGTTATTCACTGTTATGACTGTGTAGAAGCACAGATCTGAATGTTGTTCTGGGGTTTAGGCCTATTTGACATTATGTGATATGTGAATGACTGTTGTTGAGTGTCTTTATGAAGTGTCACCAATCTTATGTTTTTTGTTTCCTCTGTGTCTATTCATGTGTGTGTGTTGATGCTCTGCAGCCCAGGAAAGGAAAGAAGAAGGGTACGGGAGAGGGTCCCCTCGATGCATCGGCCATTTTTGCAGAGGATCAGATTCAGGAGTACAAAGAGGTTAGGTTCACCTCACACTCTCATGACATCATGCCTTTCGGTTGGTTGGTTGGTTGCACCACAGAACAGCAGAAACGCTGTTGTACCACTTCATATGGCTGTCAGAGCAGCAATTTTGTCTTCTTATGTAAACTAATCTTGTTAAGATATATCTCATGACATAACACCTTAGAGCTACACCTGGATTGTGCAACCTTGTCTAATAGAGTTGCCACTGTCACCAATCTGCATGATCTACAAGGCCCAAGCTCTGTGGGAAGAGTGCGGGGCCACTCTTATTGGAGGAAAAAGACACAAGGCAGGCTAAGCCAAGAATGCCTTGTGACATTAGTTAAAGCAATTATATGTTCTGGCTTCCAAGTTGTGTGTGTGTGTTTGTGTTTGTGTGTGTGTGTGTGTGTGTGTGTGTGTGTGTGTG